>SDVV010030568.1:0-11661 GCA_016164225.1 Gammarus roeselii
TTTGCTTAGGGCATGCAACCATGTGCTGGACGCTCTCTGTACCCCTTTCCAACGTTTTTTCCGGTTTGACGGGGGGCCACGGAAGGATGGGATAGAGACTGTCTACTAGTTTCATTGTATTATTTTGCTCATTTCAGCGTATGTTGGTTCAAGGTACCGTTGAACTAACATAGGCAAAAAGGGAACAAAGATTATGATCTAATTACACAATTCGGGAGACATGACTTATAGAATAATTACCTTACACATTATTATGGACATAGTAAAATATCACACGCAGGTGACAGTAATTATTACCTTACATATTATTATGGACATAGTAAAATATCACACTCAGGAGACAGGAATAACCTAACACATTAGTATGGACATAGTCGATATCACACGCAGGTGACAGGTTGACCCCTCACACGTCTTATTAATTACATATTTACACTGCATTTCACGTTTCATCAAAAGACAATCATTCGAATTGTGGCCATGATGTGTTGTTGTTTTTTTAACGTATTTTTTTGGTTTATACGTTTTGAAAGCATTATTTGCGGGTATTTTATTCTGCTTGGTCGGTAAATTGGGGAACGGTTTTGAAATTCATGACGCTCGGTTATACTCTCTCGTAATCCCACGCTATGTCACCCGGGGGTTGAAGTGGGCTGCCGTTCGCCTTTATTTCAAAGCCTTTTGTCCGTACAGTCACCACGACCAGCTAACATTATAAATTCCGATGTTAATTATTTTCCGCTTCTGACCTGAGTCAGTGATTGCCGCTTAGAAACGACTTGCCTTCGTCTCCCTTCATTCACCGATCCATTGCATGATTTGTTTTGTCCTAGGTTTGAATTGGTTTGGTGACGGTTTGTTCAATCATTCCTCTATTCACGCGTTTGCTCGTTTTACACTCCCATATCGCATAGGTCCAACTTGCACATCACTTGCTTTTTCGTCTAGGTCGTCCTACAACGAACATGTCCTAACATTACGGACAGTGGTATTCACACTTAAAAAAACATACTATCTTGACATTTGAACTATAAATTTCTGCAATTGAATACCGCATTTCTACGCAGGCCTGAAGGCTACAAACAATTTATTGGCTACGCACGAAATCGATTTTACATGAATTATTGAAATTTTATAACCGTGCATCAGGTGTTTAGGCTTGTCAACTATTCAATTGGTCCTATGTATTTTTTTTTAATTGGACTGTTATTTCCTGAAATAGAATACCGCATTTCTACGCAGAACTGAAGGCTACACAACACTTTATCGACCACACACGAAATCGACTTTACATGAGTTATTGAAAATTTATAACCGTACATCAGATATTTTAACGTGTCACCAATCAATTGGTCATGGAAATTTTGTATGAAATTTGGAACGGAAACGCAAGACTATTTGAGCGCTACACAACGGGACAATGACTAATTTTTGTTTTTTCAGTGATCGATTAAATAAAGATTGTTATCACCAACTGTCTAAGTTCAATTAATACAAAAATTGCTTATATACTACAAAAAGAAAACTTATATACTACACCGGTCAACTACAAGCTACCTATTTTATTATCTACCTAGATATATTTCCATGTTTTTGTTTTTCAACTTAATTTTGTGATATTTTTTCATATATGTACAATTAATATATTTTTCTATGCATTTCAGGATTCATTTTCCGCCATCGCGATCAATTTTTTCTTGAATTATTTAATTTACTACAATTCAGATGAATATTGCTGGAACAGCAGGTCGAATGATTTACGCGCACCTACTTAAATTCACTTCAAAACTAATTTTGTACTCATTTGCTGATGAATTCGAGAGCAGAAATATTGAAAAGTTTTGTGGGCTGTAATTGTTCTTATTTTTACGAACTCTCTCATTTCACTTCTTAAGGGGACGGTCTATCGCGATATATCACACTTGATTTGAGGGGCTTCTTGATTCACTTCTTAGAATTAGTAAGATTACTTCCAGTTCTTTGTTTTTGTTTTTCTCGAGATGTTAAGTGGTGATTTGAAGGGGCCCCATGGTTCTCTATGCGTCCCGTGGAATCCTGTCTGCCAGTTGTTCGTGTTCATTTATTTTCAGTCTATCTTGTCCTAGGGATTTTGTCCTCGGATGCCGCTGTCCTTTCGGCCTGCCAGGATTGACAGATTGCCGTGCTGTGCGTTCGCGGTTGCCTGAACGCTGTCAAACTTCGGGCAGGCAGGGTAGCACGTGTTTTTGGCCGTCCCCTTGCGACCGCCTGCTGTGATGTTGTTGACCGCAGATATGGTGTCCCGTTCTTCCCTCATTGTTGCCTTTTTCGTTTGTGTAGCTTGTGGCTCAAGGGGCGAGGCAAGCGGTCGAGTGTCTCATGAAGGCGTGTGTAAGGGGCTAAAGCATTTTGTTTTGAAGTGTGAAGTGATGGTTTTAATTTGTTTTCAAGAAATGATTGATTTAAGTTTGGTTTGCTTAAATCCCTCACCGCTGAATTAACAATTTTATGTGAAAACATTTCAGGTTGTTATAATCGGGTAAAATGCAAGGTAGGAATGATTAAACAGTGTTTTTATAATATTATTTTAGAATTGAATTGGAACAAAGTAACATGACTACAGTTGAACTCGCCCTATAGCACTGAAGATTGATTGTAATATAACGAACACAACGTAACAAAAGTCTAAATGAACAGCAAAAAAAATGTAGTATAAGTGTGAAGCGTAATCGTAGTGTAAGGGCCCTCTACCTGATGGCTTCAGCTGATGGAGAGTGTCTGTGATCTGGTGCAAGACGAGCGTAAGCGTAGCGTTGAGTAGGGCCCTACACCCGAAGGCTTCAGCTGCTGGAGTGTGTCTCCCCTCTGTCTGTCGTTCAATTCTGCGCCCTGAAATAAAATGTGGGAGGACCTTGTTTAGGTGTATGAAGTGGTCCTCTAATAAGGGGACCATTCACCTTTTTGGATCATCTAAAGAGGCGGGGCGTCTTCATACGCTGACCTCATTGGTACACTTACAATTTAGTCCGTTAACTAATTTACAGGCTCCTCCACTCTTTTTGTTTACAATATAAGATAACCCTGCGCTGAACAGTGTTATTGGATCTAGTCCATACGATTGCTGACACACGGAGTTTTACAAGGTGCGCAAATGGCCCTCAACTCGTCAACGTCTCCTACGTCATACGATCCACATGGGGACCACCTGTTTCTCTAAACAAACATCGGAGGGGAATCAAAAATATGCACGGCAAGGGATTTCTTAGTGTAACTTAAGCTAGGATTAACAGGCCTAAGGCCTACACTGTTTCTAGGGCGGGCACACACTACGCAGCTGTTGGTGGTAATGTTCGGTTAGCGACGTTTTTGAAATTTGTGCCAGCGGAGGCTGATCATAACACACAGACCAGAGGGAAGGCAACTATAGACATAATAACATGGTGTGTGCAGTCCACACAAGCCAGAGGGAAGGTAACTATAGACATAATAAAATGGCGTGTGCAGTCCTCGCAGGTCAGATAGAAGGTAATTATAGACATAAATATATGGTGTGTGCAGTCCACACTGGCCAGAGGGAAGGTAACTAAAGACATAATAACATGGCTTACGCAGTCCTCACAGGGCAGATAGAAGGTAACTATAGACATAAAAACATGGTGTCCACATAGGCCAGAGGGAAGTTAACTAAAGACATAATGGCAGTGTGTGAGCAGTCCACACAGGTCAGAGGGAAAGTAACTATAGACATAATAACATGGCAAGTGCAGTTCACACAGAACAGAGGGAAGGTGACTATAGACATAACAACATGGTGTGTGCAGTTTATACAAGCCAGAGGGAAGGTAACTATAGACATGACAACATGGTGTGAAGCATTTAAATAATTTAACTTACAGTGATAACGGTTTTTTCATTAGAAATAATCCTTTGTGTGATCTTCGCAACAATGCGGACTTGCAAATTCCCCAAAACTCGTCAACACTGTCCAAACTATTATCAAAATATAGAGCTGCTAAGACCTGGAATTCGATTACCATAAATATAAGGACGGGCAGAAGTATTGCTACCTTTAAACGTAAACTAAAATTATACCTTTTCGCAGAAAGTCTTGAATTGTAATTTATTTCTGTTATGCCATTTTAGCGTGTCAACTATTTATGTTTCATCAGTTTCATCTTGTAGATGCTTTTCTTTTTTTTTTCTCGCCTCATATGCTCAAATTTCCAATTATCTTGTACATGTAGAAATCCGTCCATTTAGTGTACCCATCGATTATGACTCATTGAAATATTTCTTTCGTGTGTGCATATGTTAATATGTCATGCTACCTATGCAGTTAGTTTCAAATTGGTGTCATCGTACGCCAAACAATGTGTGAGTAATGTAATAGACAACCTCATGTCGGACATTTTCTGCTCTCAAGCTAAGTAAATGACAATTGAAACAGTAAATAGTCATGATAAAGTAAACTTCGGTGATCCGACTTACTCAGCCTATTTTTCTTGAAATTAATGTTTCAATGTAATGCTTGCATCTGTCTCGACATTTTAAAAATTGAAGAGTAGAGGATGTCCTCAAATCAATGTCCGTCGGTTGGTCCTTACTACTCAACCCTAGTTACAATATAAAATTAAATTCACCTAAGCAGCAAATATTGTCTTCAGAACAGCTCACGCTGACGAAGACTTGGTACGTATCATCTGTGTATTCTGATACCTCTGTTATTTTGTCAACATGTTTTTAAACCTAAATTAATTTTAAATCCTTTAAATCCTTAATAGCAATGTTTATGCAGTCCACACAAGCAAGAGGGAAGGTAACTATAGACATAATAACATGACGGGTGCAGTCCACACAGAACAGAGGGAAGGTAACTATAGACATAAAAACATGATATGTGCAGTCCACACCGGCCAGAGGGAAGGTAACTATAGACATAACAACATGGTGGGTGCAGTCCACACAGGCCAGAGGGAAGGTAACTATAGGCATAATAACATTGCGTGTGCAGTCCTCACTGGACAGATAGAAGGTAACTGTAGACATAATAACATGGTGTGTGCAGTCATCACAGGCCACAGAGAAGGTAACTATAGACATAATAACATGGCGTTTGCAATCCACACAGGCCAGAGGGAAGGTAATTATAGGCATAATAGCATAGCGATCACAATCCTCACAGGCCAGATAGAAGGTAACTATAGACATAATAACATGGTGTGTTCAGTCCACACAGTCTAGAGGGAAGGTAACTATAGGCATAATAATAAGGCTAGTGCAGTCCACACAGGCCAGAGAGAAGGCAACTGTAGGCATAATAACATGGCGTGTGCGGTCCACACAGGCCAGAGTGAAGGTAACTATAGGCATAATAACATGGCGTGTGCGGTCCACACGGGCAGAGGGAAGGCAACTATAGGCATAATAACATGACGTGTGAGGTCCACCAAGGCCAGAGGGAAGGCAACTATAGGCATAATAACATAACGTGTGCAGTCCTCACAGGCCAGAGGGGAGGTAACTATAGACATAACAACATGATGAGTGCAGTCCAGTCACAGACGGTCATATCCGTCACGTAACGCTGCCTGTTAGCCCTTCATTAATTACTTAGAACACCCTCAGCTTGGGAGGTATACAGAATGTAATTCAAAGCTATTAAATAACTTCTGCTTGACATTCAAAAGGTTTTGTAATTGGTTCTCAAGATGTGTCGGTCAGTCAAGGAACTGCTCTGGTAAAGTGTCCATCGGTATTTGGCAACGCTGCTACTCATCTCAATTTTTGGTGTTCGTACACTTTATCCCCGCGTAATGTAAAAAAAGTCCAATACTTAGAAAATTCAGTTTGATCAGTTTCTTGACACCTCAGCCTATAAAAAGATCATTTATCACCCGCACAATATTTTACTCGACAACACAGTTCGATCAGTTTCTTGACACCTCAGCCTATAAAAGGATCATTTATCACCCGCACAATATTTTACTCGACAACACAGTTCGATCAGTTTCTTGACACCTCAGCCTATAAAAGGATCATTTATCACCCGCACAATATTTTACTCGACAACACAGTTCGATCAGTTTCTTGACACCTCAGCCTATAAAAGGATCATTTATCACCCGCACAATATTTTACTCGACAACACAGTTCGATCAGTTTCTTGACACCTCAGCCTATAAAAGGATCATTTATCACCCGCACAATATTTTACTCGACAACACAGTTCGATCAGTTTCTTGACACCTCAGCCTATAAAAGGATCATTTATCACCCGCACAATATTTTACTCGACAACACAGTTCGATCAGTTTCTTGACACCTCAGCCTATAAAAGGATCATTTATCACCCGCACAATATTTTACTCGACAACACAGTTCGATCAGTTTCTTGACACCTCAGCCTATAAAAGATCATTTTAACCAATTCAATATGTTACTCGACACCCCAGCTTGATCAGTCTCGTGACACCTCAGCCTATAGACGGATCACTTTAACCTTCTCAATATTTGACTCAACATCCCAGTTTGATAAGTCTCTTGACACCTCAGCCTATAAAGTGATCACTTTACTCACTCAATATTTTACTTGACAACCCTGTTTGATCAGTCTCTTGACACCTCAGCCTATGAAAGGATCATTAATCACCCGCACAATATTTTACACGACTACCCAGTTTGATCAGTTTTTTGACACCTCAGCCTATAAAAGAATCATTTTAACCAATTCAATATGTTACTCGACACCCCAGCTTGATCAGTCTCTTGATACCTCAGCCTATAAACGGATCACTTCAACCTTCTCAATATTTTACTCAACATCCCAGTTTGGTCAGTCCTTTGACACTTCAGCCTATAAAGTGATCACTTTACCCACTCAATATTTTACTTGGCAACCCAGTTTTATCAATATCTTGACACCTCAGCCTATAAACTGATCACTTTAACCCACTCAATATCTTACTCAACAACCCAGTTCGATCAGTCTCTTGACACCTCAGCCTATAAAAGGACCACTTTCATCCTCTCAATGTATTACTCGACAATCCAGTTTTATCAGTCTCTTGACGCCTGTGCCTATAAAAGGATCCCTTTACCCCTTCAATATTTTGCTCGTCGGATCTCACGACATCAACGAGCACTTTTCCAAGTCCGATACCAAGAATGTCCCTCAAGGTTAACTTATCTTCGATGAATCTTCTTCTTCATTCTGGGACACCATTAGGTTTTATATCCACCCCAATGACCTCTAGAATTCCGGTTTACTGCTAGTATAACTTTATGGGATTGTCAATTTTTATTTAACCGTCGCATCGATGGTCCCATAGGGTATTGTATCTTAGAATCGGGAAGACAGTTTACTTCTTAAACAGGCGCGCCCTCTGATCCAGAAACGTATCCTCTTACACTTTTTTGGTCCGTACCCCGAAGGGTATGGATATCTAAGAGTTTAAGTCCTCCCGTCTCAAAATACGAATGGGACTTGTTGTTACAGGTTGACGTTACAATAAACACTCGGTATTCAAACACTTACGTATATACTCAACCTCTCGAAACTAATTTGTTCATTAAGCCTTATTGTGAACACCACGGCTTTTATGGGCCTTAATTGATTATGAAGTACTTTGCTACATCTGCGTCACTGGATTAGTTTGTTTATATATTTAAATTAAAATATGTCTTTTCGTTTGTGTAGTCATGTGTCTTCATTGTCCTATTCTACTAATGAAGATACCCAGTTTCTTATTAATGTTGATGGTTTCGCTTGTTAAGCTACTTTACAGTTGGTGATTTTTCAACAATTGTCGTATGTCAGAATATATTGTAAGCGGGAATGTACAATAAAAATCCCTTAAAGGTGCAAAAGAGTTTGAAATTTTCACCACTTCGTTTCACTAGGTTAGTGTTAGTGTTAAACAATCTGTTATTACTTTTTCAGAAAGCGCTCTGTAGAAAAAAAATTATTGAATAAATGTTTCAAGACATCATTTTCTTGACCCGTCGCACCAAGACGAAATTTCGACGCAGCCGCGTTCAAGGTCAACAACTGAATGCGACCGCTCATAAAATAAATTTAACGATCACGTGAATTGAATTTTATTTTTTATTTTTAGGAAGTCAAACTATTGTAAACCAACAATAACGTGTTCTGTGGAAGTAGACTCAGCTCGGAGAGTAGGAGCTGTGCACTAGTAGTCGTACTAGAACGCGTTCACACAAGCAGAATGGTAACACAAACTTCTTCTTCAAAAATTGTGCGCAGTTTTTTGGATGGTAATTATTAATGCACTCCAAAAAATATATTAGACTATTTTGACGTTTTAAATGACTGCCATGTTATTGAATGGTCCCTATTCCACTGATATAAATTGTATTAGAATTTCGATGGCGCAAAATCTAGTGCACCTTTAATGTAATTCTGTTGAGAGACATCCCATCCGGCCTCCTATAAATATGAAGAAAGAGGACTGTATACCTGGATGATAAATAGACTGTCTGCGCGGTGGTTCAGTAAGTACTGTGAAAATTATGCGAGGACTTGACGATGAGGAAAGCTCCCAAAATGAACACAATGTCCCATGCACCCGATATTCAAGAATATACATGGGTATGGATGGCCCATGGTGTAGTCGTGGAGAACGATGATGGATTTTGTGCCGAGTGATTAGCACAGATGGGAAGAGGTTGCCGAGGAGTGCTGAGAGGGACACTGATGTTAGGTATTGAGTAGACGGATGTGCTACATTTTTGTGGAGAACAAAAAGATGTTCTAGCAAGAGTTAAAGAAGATGAGGAAGGACGAGATAGATAAGGAGAAGGTGGTGAAAGACTTGAACAGCCGGTTGTTGCTGAAGAATGGTGATGTACGGCAGAGGTGAGCTTAGTTTTATGCTGAGTTGATGACTTTTGAGGATGTCAGATTGGCTGACACTGTTGCTGTGGGTGATGCTGCATAGATGCCGATTTTTGGAGCTAGACTTGTCGCGGACACTACTAAGGAAGAGGAGCAGGCGGCAGTAGAGGTGATAAAAAAATGATAGTCACTGGGTTGGACGGCGTTGCGACTGAGAGCCTGAAGCGGGGCAGAGTAACGATAGTCGAAAGGCTATTAAAGTTACTAGATTTGTGTTCTGTGTCGGGCGTGGTGCCGACCGAGTGGTGCAGTGTCCCTTACCCTCATCCGCTTTATAAGGCCAGAGCAGATGAAAATGTATGCTGCAACTCAAGAGGCATCCGCTGGTTTTGTGTAGTCTGTAAGTTGTACGGGCGAGTGCAAATCAATAGGATTAGTGACAAATCGTATGGTGCGATTGACGAGGAACAATGTGGCTTCAGGAGTTGCTAAGTGTGCACGGATCAGATATGTGGGAAGTACCTAACGAAGTGAAAAGACTTGTTCTGGGCCTTCATGGACCTGTAAAAGAACAACGATATGGTCGACAGGGAGGCACTGAGGAGGATACTGTGTTTGTATTGAGAGGGCGGAAATTTATTGCAAGCTGCTCAGGGAATCTAATTTTGCAGCAAAACATGTGTCAGAGTGGGAAGCGAAGCGAGGTGCTTACAAATGTTTACAAGTGCAAGAAGACAACAGCAGGCATTTCGGCCTAAACTAGGTTGCCATTTGATAGCAAGATTATTAGTTCTGAAGTAGAACGTCTAAGAGCGCTTCATGTGCCATTTATGTTTATATAACATCAATAAAGGGAACGGTTTTGCTACCCTACGGCGATTCATGCAGAATTTATTAATCCGTGACTTAAACGTTTCGATTGTGTTGCTGTGTACAACCTCCGCTGGAAGTTTGATCTATTCTTCGATAATTATATACGTGAAGAAATTGCGCGTAATGTCGAGTGAGAAACACTTCTAACGATTTTGTACCCGTTATTCCTACTCACTCCGTTCGCATCTGGGGTGAAAAGACTCGCTAGGTCGACGTTCTCCTTACCCTTCATAATCTTCCATACCTCGATAGTAGCTGTAAGTGAATCCAAAACGCAAATGGGACAATGTAATAGTAAGGAAGTATCTAATTACATTGTGTGTCCGACTTAGACCCTCTGTAACTCGGACATTATACTTATTAGGTCTATATAGGTCACGACAATTACTCTTGTGGTCAATTTAATTACTTAAGATTCTACGGGAACGCCAAGGTGAATAGGGGAGGAGGATAGGACTCAACCTGTCAATGACATACAGAGATCTTATCTCGAGATGTTCTCAGATTTCGTTTCAGCTGTCGCCATACATTACTCGTGGATTTATGTTTATTCAATTTTATTTCGTCCTGGCAAAGCTTACAGACCCCCATCACCCCGTTACTTTCGAACAAACGAGCTCTCAAGCCAAACCCCATACTCCCACAACAGAATCACAATCTTGACTGACCAAGATCTTTGGACTCTGATTTATATCCTACCATTCTGTCACACAGATATAGCATTTACCCCGAGATAGGTTAATTAGTATCGTTGCACCCCTTGAAACATATTGTTTTACCGAGTTCGACAATTCGATATTTGCAATTTATCGCCTAACCTTTGAGTTTTAGGATATAATAAACAATTGATTAAGGATTTATATAGTTTTATTAGTATTTATTAGTATTAATTGCAGATCTTGCATGATACATCAATGTTTTTTTTTTTGTATCAGCATGATGCGTACATACAACCATACCCATCATCACTACGTACCAGTCTCCTCTCAAATTCCTTCATATACTCCACCATATCTTTGAAACAAATATCGAAGCCTGTTCCATCCCCGTGTGTCTATAAATGTAGATCCCCGCGATTCCATAAACGTTTTTCTTCTTCTTCTTCTTTGCGAACTTTACTTATTTGAATCTTCTCCAATTCAATGTACGTCAATCTTCATCTGGAAGAAATTCCATCATTTGCTCCAGATTTTATTTTGTTCCTAGGTAAAATTTATTTTCCATTAACTCAACTTTATTACACTTATGGAACTTTTCTGCTTGGATCATATCATTTTCCAGATTTACTTTCTCATTTCCTTTGAACTCTGTTACATACGACTGAAATGTTGCCAAGTCAGTAACCCAAATCCTGTTTTCTCTATTCTTCTTCCATACATGGATAATAATTCACACTCTTATGATTGTTGTTCTCCTTATTTGTAGATGATTAATATCTCCATCAGTAGTCGATATATCCTCGTTCCAAGCCAAATCATCTTCGGAGATTTTCTTCATAAAACACTCGTGAACAAATTTTTGAGACCTGAACATCCATTTTTATTTATTCTAAGACGATTTGTCCGCCTCCGCGTATTCTCCACGTAACACTGACTCCATTCTCGGCATGCAGCTTGCTACCATAAGTTTATTACATGTTGTATTTCGCAAAACATTAGGCTTAACATTGCTCGCCTTGGTCATCATGTATGTATGTATGTATGTATGTTCATCATGTATGCATGTATGTATGTATGTATGTATGTATGCATGTATGCATGTATGCATGTATGCATGTATGCATGTATGCATGTATGCATGTATGCATTTATGCATGTATGCATGTATGCATGTATGCATGTATGCATGTATGCATGTATGCATGTATGCATGTATGCATGTATGCATGTATGCATGTATGCATGTATGCATGTATGCATGTATGCATGTATGCATGTATGCATGTATGCATGTAT
>SDVV010030569.1:0-11660 GCA_016164225.1 Gammarus roeselii
TACCTTAGGGCCACAGGCTCATCAGTTCATATGGGTATAACTACTATAAGCCTACTACAGATCACACTACCTTAGGGCCACAGGCTCATCAGTTCATAAGGGTATAACTACTATAAGCCTACTACAGATCACACTACCTTAGGGCTCATCAGTTCATATGGGTATAACTACTATAAGCCAACTACAGATCACACTACCTCAGGGCCAAAGGCTCATCAGTTAATATGGGTATAACTCCTTTCGACATTGGTTTGTTTCTTTTGGACGAGAGAACGTACCAATATCATTCGGAGACTGATTCAATGAACCAGCGAATCCATCACTAAAAACTTCGTCTGCAAGATCGCGCGCTACATTCCTACTTATTCACGAGACGCGGGGTCGAATCTTGCTAACGGAATAAGTTATTTTCAGCTATGAATCTACCGTTTATTTAGAGTAGTTCCCTTTGGACATCTTTAGTATTACAACTTGATAGGCAAATTTAATGGCCTATTTTCCTGGAATCTAAATAATCTCCATTAGCTACATCCTAGAAGTAGTGAAGGTCCTGCTGCAGAGATGTGTTTGGCTGGTCCTCTCTTCAATCTGTTATAATAATTATGACAATTTAAGATGCATGCACCAATAATTTGGAAGTTCACTCGTTTCAACTATCAAAATGAAAGAATAAAATGGATGATAGCCCTACACATACTTTATATGGCTTTGGAGCTATGACATGATTTTTTTATATCATTATGCATTGTTACCAAGAAACAATTTGTTACCAAGAAACAACATTGTTACCAAGAAACAATTTCCGAGGTAAGGATAGCTACTTGGAGTGATGGACTCGCTACGTCAGCTACAGAACTGTCGCAGTGGTTTATGACCAGTTTATGTTCCTCGATGTGGGTGATAAATTAGCTATATGGCGACGCTCCTGCTGTAAGATAATAATTAGGATTAGCAGACTATTTCGTAAATGAAAAATGTTGATGGTAACCTGCTCAACAAACCTACGAGTGCGGCCCAAGAAGGAGTGGATAAAAAGTGTGCTTTTCACTAGCTACAATTAATGAATGACATAGAAAATGACTTGACCAACTTTATGAATGTTTCTGATGATCCTACAGCTACTAGGCCGCATTCCCCAGAAAGGGGAGTGACCAACGGCAAGGCGCACCCCACACCCTCATACGCTCACGCTCACACAACTTAGCCCTTTTGTGCTGAAAGATCCGGCCGGTACCCCCGTAACACACACTCTGGGTCACGAGTGCAGTCCGAGGATCCGTTGTCAGCAGCAGGGCTCGACAGTTTTCACTGGTTAACTCCCGCTGCGTCATAATGGCGGGGTCCCCCAACCCACGACCATCCAGACAGCGGGATGCCAAGAGCGGGAAAGCAAATCAGAGCAGCATTAAAATCAACCCTTCACAATTATTCTCCACTCACGCCTGTTCATTGCACGCTCTCTTGCCACCTCCACATTCATGTCTCTCCTTCCTAACGCCTGCTTCACACCATCCATCCACCCAAACTTCGGTCTACCTCTCGGCCGGTGACCACTCTCCTCCGCATTTATCACCCATCTCCCTTCATCAATCCTCTCCATGTGCCCGAACCATCTCAGAACACGCGAATCCACTTTCTCCTTCAACTTCTTCACCATCCAACAGATTATATTTTAACGGCTCAAATACTTGAAACCCATCAGTGCAGTGCATCTAACAAAAAAACTATTTGTTTTGCAACACCAACATTGACGAGATCTGATATCAACCACATGCGGTAGGGAACTGCTAAAATTAACGTCTACCTGCATTGGCGAGATCTGATATTAAACGCATGCGGTGGCGAACTGCTGAAATGAACGTCTACCTGCATTGGCGAGTTCAGCAAAGATGCAGCCAGCCGACCACATGTCGATGCAGGGACCATAGAGGTCTGCGCCGTACAGCACGTCGGGTGGGCGGTACCACAGCGTAACCACCTCAGAGGAGTAACCCCGGACAGGAAGACCGAACGCGCGAGCCAGACCAAAGTCCGCCAGCTTCAGTTCGCCATTCTGGAAGCCAGAGTTAGGACTGATGACTGAAGGTCTCTGATCACAGGAAGTAGCAAATCAAGAAGGTAGGGTGGGTAGTAAGAATTACACTACTAGTACACTATCGATAGACAGGATTATGAAGAAGAAACATACATTTTGCAGAGTCCACAAGTGGCTAAAAATCATACTTCCTCTTGGCTTGTGGTGAATGAGTAGCTACAAACTGGACATAAGTTAACAAGCTAAAAGCTAGTTTAATTTATAGTGAGCAATTTTTCCCATGCACTAGGTAGGGAAGTATCACGTTACCTTGTTGAGTAAAAGATTCTGAGGTTTTAGGTCTCTGTGAAGAATATTTTTAGAGTGGCAAAAGTCCAGACCTCGCAGAAGTTGATACCTGTATTAGAAGAAAAAATATTAGAAAATTTATCAAATTTCAACAAAGAGGGGGCGTCATCAAACCCTCAAACAGAAATGAGAGTAAATGACACGATGATCACATAGGAACTAAACTATTTATTGAAATCCATCAAGATTTAAATCTTTGCACAGCATTTAATTTGATAAAATTAATTATTGCCACATTAATGTTGTTGAAATAAAAAGCAGCTACATAAAAAAAAACAGAAGTTGTGCAACTAAGTTATTTCAGTAATTGAAACTATACATCCTAAATTGCTACGAGATTTGTTTCGTCCCCATTTGTAAATAATTTGGTCCCGGGAGTGTCCGCCTTCGGTGGAAGCCGGTCTGCTGTGATCGCTGCGGTCGCAGCTGCGAGTGCTCTTGTGGGAAGACGAGGGTGTGTGCTCTTTGGGTTTGCTTTGTGAGCGAGTGCGCTCTTCTTCTGTGGTAGCCTTTTTGATCTGCGTGAGTGGTTGTCGAGTGCGAGGTATTTGGGCGAGGTAAGATGACTGGTTGTTCAGAGGTCTCGCGTATGAGTTTTTCGAGATGAGCGCCGTCGTCGAGGCAGTGATCGCTCTCGCTGGTGGCGTGTTCGCGCGTCGGGCTTGTTAACGGGGGGTCGTGTCCCTCGCAGTGGCTTTCCACGAATGGAGCCGCATTTGAGACAGGTAGAGGTAGTTCCGGATTCTTGTCCTTGCGGGCTGTTATTTGAGAGTTGTTCCTGATTTTTTTGCTCAGTTGAGCCTGGGCATCAGAGGCTTCTTCATCTCTTTCCCTTGTTGGTCTCATAGTATTGAGCTTTGCTGCGTGGTCAACTGCGGGGGATGCATCCATATCGGCCTCCCCCTGGGTACCGCCTAAATAATTTCTAGGACTGTGCATTTTTAGTGCAGGGGCGGTTGCCGGGCTGAGTGAGGAAGCACTGCAGCCAGGTAGGAATGTTGGAGTCATGTTACGATGTTGTCCTGACGATGTGTGGATGTCGTCGGGGGAGTTTGGTTGCATCGACGATTTGACTGCTTTGGCATAATTACGGCGGTTTGGATTATTGTCTTTACAAATTTGGATGGCTTGTTTCCGTGTAACTCTGCGTTCGCTTTGTGTGATTATTTTTTTTGGTCCATGTATACTGGGAAGTGGCGGTCGCCTGCCGCATGGAAGCATGAGCAGTGCTAGCATTCAAGGTGGCTGGCTGTGCAGTCTTTTCTGTCGTGCTCGCGGCGCAGTTCCTATAACGTTGGGGTATATGCGGCTGGCAGTATGCAATGACGTGGCCGTATTCAAGGCATTTGTTGCACATTAGGGCCATGTTGCCACTGGGTAAATTTTGGTTCTTCCTTGTTCACCCGGGATTATTATGAATTCCGGTGCGTCGTATCCTGGTAAGGTAATTTGGTATGCGGTAGAACTTGCGTTACGTGATTCTATCCATGTTGCTCGACGGACTTTGGTAACTCCGTAATCCTCAGCTAGACCTTCAGCAAAAGCACCGAGTTCGGTTGTGGGTGTGTAATGGGAGGTGTATACAATTCGTTTGGTATCGTTGAAGGACGGATGTGTTTCAACTTTAACTTTGAGTTTGTTTAGGTGGGTAATCTTTTGTACAGAGTGACTTAGTTCACGCTCTTCGACGTAGGCCAGATATCACTTTCCCTGTCGTTGAATTATTTCGGTTTTCCTCCAAGTTAATTGGTGAGTGACTATCATTATAAATGGATTAGTTGGAAAGGCAACTTTGCTTGCACCACTTTTTCTGAACCTTATGAGAAAGTGGGTGGGTCTTGGGTCTTGCTCTTCAGAGGTCCACAGTTAGTTCTTCGAAGTGAAATAATTGTACCTTCTTTTTATGGTATGATTAACCAAATCGCTACATAGTCAGTTGCCTTTGAGCACAAATTTCCAGATAAGCTTTTTTTGGGCATGCTGCTATGGTTTTGACATGCCATTATGTCTGTGACTCTTGTCTTGCTGTGCACTCTGGCCTAGCATGTGTGTTGGGAAGTTATATAAATATTCACACTCACCAGGTACCAAACATGATCATTGCTGCCCTAAAAAGTGCCTTTGGTTCAACTTCGCAGAAATTACTCTGTAGCTACACCAAAACTAGAAACTGAAAATGACAGCAGCTACCTCAAAATGACACTTGATAAAAAAATTCTTAGTGATACCAAAACTTGACAGGAGGAGCTCACATGAAACTTTTGACAACATCAGAGTCAATTTCACCATTGAGGCAATCAAAGTACTTCTTGAGGTCCTGGTCACAGTGCTCAAAAACAAGAGTGAGTCTGTGATCGCTGGGGTTGTGAAGCACATCCATGAGGCGAATGATGTTCCTGTGGTGGAGTTCTTTCAAGAATCCAATCTCCCGCAGTGCAGAAGCAGGGATGCCCTAGAAGAACACAACAGGAATAATGACAAAGTATTCACTGATCTGAGTAAAAAATTGATTTGGCTAATCAGAAAGAACCAGTTCTAGGGTAGAATCTCAAAGCAACAAAATAATAAAATTCGAGAGCTTTTGGGTGATCAGTCATTCAGAGGTTATTGAACTCATGCGGACATAAATGAGAAATACATTTCATTTAAAAGTATCACCCATACATTATTAGCTACATAGAACTAGAAATACTGAGGACAAATAAAAAAATTGCTAGCCAAATTTAAACCAGACTTTTCTTCAAATATGAATTGCAGCTACACCTGATGCTCTTTAGCTTCAGCCATAAACCACTGAAGTCCATGCATTAATGGCCATGATAAAGAATTCATACAAAGCTATCACCCTCTAATAGCCCTCCAGAACGAGCTGGAAAATGGCTATGAAAAAAGGGCCTAGTGCACAGCTCTGATCTGGCACAACTCAAATAAAATTCAGAAAAGCCCAATGTTGGGCTCTGTATAGTAGCTACCCACTTATAAAGAAGGACCCACCAAGCATTGAAATAAATCCATTATTACCCAAGTCTTGGCATTTTAAATTATCACCCTCTCAGCTATGAGCAGTGTTGAAAGTGAGCAATATTTAAACCAGACACTTTTTATGGCATATAGCTACTCTAATTTTGCTTGAATGACCCATCCTGCTATCACACTGAACTCATCCCATGAATTTACCTTGCACTTCTTTCTTGCTTCACAGAGAGGCAATGTATATTTTGGCATTAGTTTTAATATCCTGCTATTAAGGAGACAACATTGATTCCAACTGCCTAACTTTCTTTAGAAAATGATTTTAGGTAGACACATAAGACAAACTGGTCAAATTTTTTGAGTAATACATAATCTGAACAAACTACAGCAGATAGCTGTTGTCCAGTTAACACAAACTATCAACATCATACCGTATTGTCAGCATCCAGACGTACTCTCTTGAGTGCCACAATTTCTTGAGTCTCTCGATTCTTAGCCTTGAACACTGTGCCAAATGTCCCTGAAAAAAGTTCAAGGCAATGTAGGCAATTGCAGTAGCTACTCACATGTGTTTCAAAAGCTATTGCAAGCATGGGATATTTTTATAACTTTGTAGAGGGGGGGGGGGGGATGAGATCTAGTCTTTCTCATAAAATTTGGTTGTAGCTTCCTTCAGCAGCTAGGTAGCTACAAGGAAAACAACTGCAGCAGTGGAGTCAAATTATTACATGTAGCTGAACACCCTATTACAAACAGACAAAATTGATCATTATTAATAAATTTAGGTAGCTATTTAAAAAATAAACACGTTTGAATGCAAAATAGGTTTGAGTGGAATAGACTTTTTGTATAGCCTTGAACATGATTTCAATGATATTTATTTAATTGCTAGCTACATAGATTCTGAATAACTTGGTGGATAGCAACAATTTACTAATGGAAGATCCCTGTTAAATTACAAAATTAGTAGTAGTTAGCCAAATAACTTATCACACTGATTGAAGCATACCTAAATAAAATGTACAGCATACATAGCTATAGCCAAGTAGAGTAGCTAGCCTATTGCATATGGACAGTGAAAATCATGTGCAAGACCAGTACATAGCTAGTAGGTAGCTATCAAATCAACAATCTAAAATATCTAGCAACATTTCAAACAACCTGTTCGGCAGAAATGCTATCTGAACAAATTTGCTAGCTACATTTTTAGCTAAGCATTGATCTTCCCATATTTTGTTATCTGTGTTTAAATGTTGGTAGCTACCTTCTAGAAGATTTACTAATCAAGTTGGGTTACAGAGACAAAACAAAATTAACTTGGTAGCTACTTACCTTCTCCAATCTTTTCAAGTCTTTCATATCTTTGCATATTGGATACCTAGCACAAACTTGTGCAGTTAAAAAGACCTGAGTAGTAAGGAATTGATAATTCTTTAGTGTTGAAAAAATGACAAAAAAGAAAGCGTCAGGCAGGACTTATCAACTATTGGATATGCATGGTAAAGCATCAACTGGAGTGATTCACACATATACCCAGCACTTGAAATTAACTCGTAAATTGAGTAACTTAAGACTTCACATTTACAGTGTGTGTCAGCACAAGGAGAGCAAAGCCTTCAAGAAGGAAACCCACATAAGTAAGGGGACTTCTTCCATATGTGTGCTTGCCTGCAGTAGCAGTTTCCAGTTTCCAGAACACCAAGTCTTACTCAGGTCCTGACACAAATACTTGTCCCATATATATAACTCTTTCCTCATTCATCCCATTCTGCATTACTGACCTCAACTCTGCAGCTTACAAGGAAAGACAAATATAGAACATATTCTTTTGACTCATTATACAATTGATGCAAAGTTAGCAAGTCTAAGATGACTGCTGCCAAGCTAGAATGTGGCATTTGCCAACAATGATGCTGGTTTGAACTAAAGCCATAAGATGCAGCTCCATTAGATTATTGCAAAATAGCATCTCAAACGGGGAGAAGAAAATTGGTGCACTGCAAACTCAGTCAACAGTCAGAACAGATCAAATGATTAAAAGCACATTTCAGTCATGCCTTAAAAAAACATTTAATGAAGTGGTAGTCATCACTTCTAAGGTTCCCAGCTATTGAATCAAAATTGTAAAGAATGCTGAAATCATTTAATTTATTCAGAGATAGAATAAACAAGTGACTAGAAGTCAAAGCAACTGCTAAGATGTCTTTAAATTTGAGTAAATGAACATAAGGTACAATCCAATTTGGAACTGGCCAAGATGCTTACAGCACTAGATGCAAGGACCAACAATTGCATCCAAATTGTTAGGAAACTTAAAGAAAACAAGGCACTGTACTCAACAGGTGGCAGCCAAGTAGTGGCAAAGAATCGCACATTGGGTCTTTGTCTCATCACATCCAAGCCAACATGAATAACCAATGTGAAGTATTGCCCAATGAAATGAAGTGATAATGGAGGAAATTACTAAGATTGGCAATTGCAATATTACCTCTTTTAGATCAAAGCAGCAAAAATACTTAGCAAGCCAGACTTCAAAATTGTCACAATTGATTCATAAAATTTATGAGCAACCTGGCAATGTGTGCTTTGCCTCTTCATTTTACAAAGGCAGGGCACTGAGGAACATCATTAGTCACATCAATTGATCTGCATACACTGCCTCATACAGCCAGAGAGAAATGCAGAAATCCAGGCCAGTACAAATACAACTATCAAGCATTATGACATCCACAATGTATCTTTCTCTAAACTTCATCGTAAGTATAAAGCAACAGATCCTCAGAGCTACGATAACCTTGAAATCAACACTGACAGGATCAGAAAATATTGTTGCTTACTCATACGACCAAGACAACTTTTCCATTATTTGCTGCAAACCAACTGTAAATCCTACAAGTATGTAATTAAAAGAATTATTGTGAGACTTTAACTTGAATCTTGGAACAAATGGTGATTTTTTGCTGACTTCATGGACAGTTCCTACCCTCATTGACTTATGAAAAATTAAACAGAGGAAGATAGAGCTCATCAGCAGTTCTTCAGCAAATGCAGATAAACAGTGACCACCATCTTAACCCATACAGGAACTGGGATCAAGAGACAAGAGGCAACAAAATAAGCTGGACCCCTACTCATGAAAAATGCACATCTGACAAAGGTAAAGCAAGTGACTAGAAAATGGTTAGGTGGGAATGTGCAGCACTGACAATGATACCTGGAACAAATGCAGCAATGACCTCACACATTCTGCCAGGATTATGTATTATATATCTCACTATTTCTCATGTTCAGAGAACCAACAGCTGAATAATAAGAAACCAATGTGAGAAAATCTTTATAACCTCAATAGTTCTTGCAAGTATTTAAAGGATTTACATTTCTCAATGTCTTGTGTCTACCACTGCTTAATTCATTTTACATTTCCACATCCTTTTCCCCTTGGTTTCACCACTACCATTTTTCATCCTCTAGTCAACAGTATAGTAGCCAGCCCCATGAGGCCTCCCCACAGGTTGAAGGAGAGGAAAGCAAATGTGTGGGATGAGTACAATATTTCAAGAAGGAGGTTTGGCAAAAATGATCAAAATATTTTGAAGTCACTAGCTTTCTTTCTTGATCTCAACTGTCAGTTTCAAAATCATGCTTTGTTCAGCCCATCTCTGTCCAAGGAATACTTTATGCAACGGTATAGTGACTTCCCAAAGCTGTTCCATGCTTATATAGGAAGGAAGAAGAAAGGTCCTTTTGGGGGTTGGACCACTTGGTAATGCAGGTGGACAGCTGGTTAATGATTCACTGGAGATATCCAAGCTCCTGTCATCTGCTTTCTCTGACATGTGTAGAGAGGATGTTCCTCTTAAACCTGCTTCTTTCCAGTTATTAGAAGGCGAAACGAGAAAGTTTGCCATAAGGTCTCGGAATGTCCATGAGGCTCTGGAGGGGCTCAATGTTAGTTTAGCAATGGGCATGGATGGACTTTACCCTAAGTTGCTGAAGGAGTGTGCTATGCAATTCACACAGCCTCTCTTTATAATCTTTAACCTTTCTCTGCAGATTGGAATGCTCCCTGATGCCTGGAAGAGTTCATTGGTGATTACAATTTTTAAAACCAAATCTAGATATGATCCCCTCAACTATTGTCCAGTTAGTCTTACCTCTGTTTGCTGCAAATTGATAGAGAGGATTGTAGCTGCTAAGCTAGTATACTATTTTGAGTATTACCAGCTCCTCTTTTCCAGACAGTTTGGATTTAGGAAAGCTAGATCAACAGAAGATCAGTTGTTGCTGGTCTATTCAGATGTAGTTAATTCTGTTAATGCAGGTTTGGTGGTAGTTATGGCTATGCTTGATTTTTCAAAGGCATTTGATGTTGTTTTCCATCCCATTTTGCGTCTGAAGTTGCAGGCAATTGGAGTTTCTGAGGTTGTGTTGAGGTGGATTGATAGTTTTCTTCATTCTTGAATTATGTGTGTTGGCGTTGATAGAGTGAATAGTGAGCAGAGGGATGTTCAGAGTGGGATTCCACAGGGTTCAGTCTTGGGTCCAGTCCTCTTTCTCATACATGTTATTTTATTTGACAGATGGCCTTGTATCTAAATTTGGCGCATTTGCTGATGATTTTGAAATTTATTTGTCTTCTCAACATCATAATGTTTTTGGTGGTGTGTCTGCTTTGCAGGGAGACCTTGACAAAGTATTCCAGACTGCACCTACATGGAATTTGTCATTGAACCCTAGCAAGTGTGTTGTTATACATTTTAGAAAATGTTTTGCTGGTTGGATTGGTCCCGGTGCAGAGGCTGTTTACACTCTTGGGGATGCTTGTTTGGAGTTTGTCCATGTTTATTGCAATTTCGAAGTTCATATGGATGTTGGTCTCAAGTTTTATGACCATGTCAGAGAAGTTGTGAGACAAGCTGCTGGTCTTTGTAGTCATTTGCTCAGGTTGGCAGTGAAGAGAAGCCCAAATTTTATGGTCACACTCATTGTGGCCCACGTCAGGCCCCTTCTTGATTACTGCTCCAGTGTGTGGAATATTGGTTATGTCCAGGATGTGAAGTTGCTTGAGTGCGTTCAGAGGAGGTGAACCAAACAGGTGCATGGTCTGTCTGAGATGTCCTACCATGACAGGCTGATGGCTCTCAATTTGTTCTCAATCAAGAGCAGGTTACTGAGAAGTGATCTCAAAGTTTTGGAGAATTCTGTGTTGTGACACAGAGGGCTTTAATTTGTTTATTCTGTTCTTAAGGTTGCTATATGGTAGGATGTGGAGACATCAGCACAAACTCTTGATGCCTCGCTCTTCTGTGGATGTAGCAAGGAGGTTTTTTAATGTTTGATAAATTAGGACATGGAATGAGCTGCCTGCTGCTGCTGTAGAGTCTGCTACATTCCTGCTTTCAGGGCAGAGTTGACTGAGTTCAAGAGGAATAGGTTGTTTGAGTGCTAGGGGATTGCCTTTTTGGTTGTGTTGGCGAGTGTGGTGTTATTTGTTCTGTTGCTTGTTTCTGTTTTTTTTTTAATACATGCATATGTGTAAGTGTATACGTATTTGCTTGCATAGTTTTCTGCAGGGTTGAAGTTGTGCTATGGGCTTCCATGAAAGTGGCTATGGGTTTGTTCTCTGAAAGCCAATGGTGTGTATCCCTTTCAGCATCTTCCCCTTGTTGTTCTGCAGAGTCTTTGTAGGTGCTGGCCTTGTGGGCCTGATGACTGGGTATGACAAGTTCTTGGGGAGGCTGTAAAGGTAAGAATCAAGGGTAAGAATGTGTGTTGGTGTTACAATGGTGTAATACTGTATTTCTTGCAGGCCTTCCTTATCTCTTCAGTTAGAAGAAAGACAATTTCATACACAATACTGAAGAGTTCTTAGGTTAGCTATCAACCCCACCCATACTCCCAGTTCAATTTCTCAGCTCCCATTTCTATTTCTTGCTGGCACTACTAGTACCTCAGAGGTTGAGCTGAAAAGTACTTATAGTGACAGAATGCAGGCTAATGCAGCCTTGCCTCACCCTTCATTGTCTAATCCAATCCATCTGAATACTCCAAAGTGAAAAGTTTGCCTAGATCATTTCCAGCCTGCTCACCAAAAACCTGGTTGAGTACATCCCTCAGAACTCTTCATCATATGCCTTCTCAACATTGTAAAGAAAGCTAAATACATATTTTTTCTCCCCTTCAGCCTTCAGGTGTCCCACCACTGCTCACTGTACGGTCTGTACCTACCTTTCTGTACCTTCATAACTAGACTTGTCTTACTTTCATTTGGTTTACTGAATTGGAGGCCAATATAATATATATA
>SDVV010030570.1:0-11660 GCA_016164225.1 Gammarus roeselii
CATCATGCCAACAGGTAACGCAATTACATCTTCCTTAGAAATATACAATCATGTCAATGTAGCTTTAAATTGCGTTTAATTAAAATGTTTTTAATGATAAATTACAGTGACATACTTCTAAATGAAGACAAGATTTTGTGCAACTTCTACAAGATTTTTACTCGCAGATAGTAATTACATAAAAAAATCCCTATATTTATATCAAAAGAAATCTCACGGTCCAGCAACAAAAAGAAAATACTAATTTGAATCCACTCATGTTTTTAAAAAGCTCTCAAGCATATAAAACTTTCAGTGTGTTTTCAGCCAATTGCTTCTTGCTTGGCATATTGGTTTGGAACATAAATCATCAGCAAGTTTGCCACCATTTTTATTATCATATATCACTATTGAAAATTTGTGACCGCCTGCCTCGTCAAATCTGAACTAATGATCAGAATATACGTAAAATATTTGGTAGATTAGATTTTCTTGATAAAAAAAAAATCTATGTATAAATTTTTATATGATCCAGGTTCAAATATATCGAATGCGTCAAAGTTCGTGGAACAACTTTCGACAATCTACGTTCGATTAAGTGCATTAAAGTATTTATCCACGTTGTACTTTTTGAATAACATTTGTTTTCATCAAAATTTTCCTGTACAGTTTCCATACAAATTCTAACTTCGTAAACATATATTAAATAATAATAATAGTAATAATTGTCTTTATTGAAGCACTCGATGGTACAATGATGATTTCAGAGAAACAAGTTTGACAGAGTATTTCTACCAATAGGTTCCAACAACGAGCCAAATGGAGTACACACGGAAACATGATAGTGGGAATGAAATCCACGACATAGATTCATAAGTTGAGTTAGGGCCTGGATACATTTCATGCGCCTGGATACATTTTATTTCCCTCTCTCACATGAATATGTATATGACGAAGGTGAATGTTACATAGGCATTCCATATAACTACCTGCCATCCATCCTATCAGAGACGTCTCTCATGCTATCATCCACAAACATACAATGGCCCCACAACATCGAAGAGTATAAAGATGTCAAACATTTTTTATTTTCATATCGGGATAAACCTTCACCACCAGGATTCTGTCCCACCTCTCTATTATTGGAGATAATTCGTATCCCTCACTATTGCATCAAGCCTCTTGGAAAAGATTATTTGATTTTATTAAACGCTCCTGGAGGATATAGGCACTTTATCTAGCTCGTATCTTAAGACAGTCAACATCATACGCTGCGAATACAAAGCTAGCACTCGTTCTTCTAGTTACTCTAACCAACCTCCGAAAAATATCATTGTACGCTACTCTCAGTCTACTGATAGTGACTCTTGTATATTTACTCAACAATGAGTAACATTATATAGGGTAGCAGTAGGTTTTAAAGAGCTGTATCTTAACGTCTGTCGTGCAGAAGTTGAATTTCAGTGTATAAGCTGATTCTCACAACGTTCAATTTCTGCAGTGGCTTGGAGATTTCCGCATTGGCACACCGGTCGTGACAATGCTGAAAACCAGTGAGCACCATTTAACACATTATTCATTCGGAACTGGAACCTTTGCATAGTGAGCGGTTTTACCAGTGAGTGATCTAGCATGCTAAATATATGCGGCCTCCGCCCCGCATATATTTAGCATAATTTGGAGGGCATCCGCATGAGGAGCCAGTATAAACATATCATCGGCATAACTAATTACGTTAATACAACAGTGGTCAATATGACACCCAACACCACTAGGAGCGAGACGCTCGTGTAGACTGTCTACACACACATTGAACATGAGGGACGAACGGCCTCCTTGCCTTACGTCATTGGTTGTTCGGAACGGATTTGATGTTGATCTTCCACACCGTGAATCACATTGTCCTGTGATTAACGCGGTCAAAGGCTTTTTTGGCATCTAGAAAACACAGGTACATTGGCGAGTCTCTACTGACATAGAAATTACTAGTTTGTCTCAAGGTAAAAATAGCCCTTTCCGTTCCATGTTGATGCTTAAAGCCAAATGTGTTTGATGTTGTTTGTTCTGAAAACAACTTTGTGTTCTGAATCACGATTTTTAGTAGCTTCGATGCGGCAGTAGCAATTGATATTTGCCTGTAGTTGCCGAAATCTGTCGTACATTTTTTCTTTGTTTTGTACGATAGGTTTTACAACTTCATCCATAAGTAGTTTTGATAGGTAGTTAAAATTAAGACAGCCAGTGAAAAAAATAGACATGACGGAGAAATTGAGCAGGATCATACTTAAATACTTCTGCTGGTATACCATCGTTCCCGGCAGCTTCTCCATTTTTCAAACTTTTAACCGCTGATTTAAGCTCCCACACATTGACTTCATCATCATCAGCATTGTTTTCCTGGTTAAGCGCCTCATTAACAATATTCGAGTCAGCATCGTTGTTAACACTGTTGTTCATTATTCCATGAAAGTGGTCGCGCCTCATCTCAGCACTATTTCCCACCCCTGTTATACCGTTCACACATTGAGAAACAAAGCTGTCTTTCGGTTTCAGTTTTTTCATTTCATTCCAGAAATCCATCATCCGTCCATTAATCATTTTCTCACACAAACGAGTTGCACGCTTGCGTCATGCAAAACAGCCACATGCCTGTCTATCCTGCATTCCGCGAGGCATGTGGCAAAACAGCCACGTGTCTGTCTATCCTAGAGCCTCTGCATTCCGCGAGGCATGTGGCAAAACAGCCACGTGTCTGTCTATCCTAGAGCCTCTGCATTCCGCGAGGCGTTTTTATCCCGAACGCTCTTGCAGACATCAGTACTACATTGCAAATACACCCATAGCTCTCATCTAATTTATCCATATCAGCATTTGCATGTATATGAATCAACTCTTCCGGCAGAACAGCTAGGTAATTGAGGAGAATTGAACAAATTATTCCTGTTTTTACTTTTTCATTGAACTGTCAGTTTATTGATTGAGTGGCTGCATCCGCTCCTGCCATTATAGGGAGCGCAGGTAGAGACAGCTCTGCATGGAGCGGCAAGTGGTCTGACAAGGGCGTTTATTCGCATACATAAACCCGTGTGACATTGTTGGCATTTGCTGGAGTAAGAGCGAAGTGATCGAGCCATTTAACTGATCTTCCATTGTGATTAACACGAGTATGCGTGTCTTGTGGCAGGAGTTCAACATCTACAAAGTCTAGTTCATTGTCCACCAGAAGTACCTGCTATTCGTTCAATGTTCTGTTGCCTGGGTGGCAGTTGAAGTCCCCATAACACAAACATGATCGGGATTTGATCCCCTCAATATACAGTAGCTCATGACCACTCCTCAATATAGCCTAAGACCACTCCTCATTATGACTACCGGCATAAGGCAAGTACACGTTAATGAATACAATTGACATTCCATCTACTTGCAAATATGACCCGAGCATCATATCATCATTGCAGTGTTATATTTTTACATGCGGACTAACTCTATCAGATCCTAAGGTGGTCAATCCACCATACGGACGTCTAATAAATATACCTGCCTATGAGTTTATTGACGAAATAGAAACGGAATGGAAGCAGTCGTCTTTAGACAGACAAATAGGGAGATCATGTTTGAACAGCCATGTCTCTTGTAACGCACATATAGCATTATTTACACAAACATTTTTCACAACACTTTCTGCGCTATTCAATCCATTACAATTAGAAGTGACCAGGGGAAACTTATCGAAGAGAGTTAGCATTTTGGAGAGCATGGTAGGAAAAACGCATTGACTAGTTTTTCATCCGTGGTCTCGCCATTCTTCTTGTTCTCGTAGAAGTTTCGTACACAGGCACCTGCTGGTCAGACAACAGGCGTTTTCAGCCGCCTAATTTATTTGCTGGTAGCTCGCATTAATTCTAAAAGCGGAACGTTTTCCGAACCGCTTCAACTTCTCTACCGTGTAGCCGTCATCTTCTGTTTGCCGACGTACCTAACTCAATATCTGCTGGTCGGTGATGTCGCCGTAGATAGAGACGTAAATGCTGCTTCTTTGTGTTGAGAAAGCCCCCACAGTAGCCCTACGCCCTGTACCAATTAGATGATTTGTCCTTTTTCTTCTTCTGTCCACCTTCTGGGACTTACCGCCTTCCAGGTCACTTCCCTTATCTTTGGCTATCAGTTGTTTGTAAGAGCAGCCCCCAAACCACATTGGCAATTCATTGCATCCAGGATCAATAGTTTTAATCCCAACACTTGTCAAGATTTCAGAGTTAGGAAAGTATTCCTGGTGACTGTACTTGCAGAATAAATATTTAAGAAAAAGGGTCGCTATCCCTGGCGCTTAATTCTTTTATAGCTAACGTCAGATCAGCCCCTTTAATATCCGCTACTGTCCTATCAGCCACAAGTTGTTTCGACTACCTACATACGGTATCATTTTTTAACAGCGAACATTCATAGCGTTCCTCAGTCACACCAGTCACTGTCATATCTGCCACTGTATCTGCCATTCTCTTTCGACCTAAACTCAACCCAACCTAACCTAACCCAGAGGTACGTGTTTCTAACCCGCTGGGCAAAAGTGCGTATTTCCAGCCCGCGTGGCAAACTTACGTATTTTTCTAGGGTGCGAATGCGTTTTTTAGCGTTTTTTGTTGTTGAAGTTTTATTAAAGTGATAACCAGTAAAATGGTACGCCTATTTAGCTAGAAAGTCAGTGGCAGATTGACAGTGGCAGATATGACAGTGACAGATTTTGAAGGGCAGAAAATGCGTGTGGGCTGAAACATCAATTGGGTCGAACGCACGTGTGATAAAAGATTTTTAGCGGTTATGACAGTGTCCGGCCATGACAGTGAGGTGAAGTGAAGTGGCGATAGTGCGCGTGTGCGGAAATAATTTTAGTGCGAACGCTGGGCTCCCCCTGAAAATTCCTGATTATATGTGCATGTGAGCACGCCTATCAATCAACGTTACGGAATCATGCTTGGAATAACTTCTACAGAGAAAATTAATATATAGTAATGATAAAATTATATAATTAACTTAGATTTATTAAACTTACTCACTAACAGATAACCCAGTAGGTCGTAGCTAAATAAATGTTCATATACAGTTATCTACTCACGTCACAATGATTGAAACACTACATTCCGAGTACGTGGACAACATAAATGCGTAACCCAAAAGTTAATTTACGTTTGACGTTACACAACAAATTATATAAAATAGCTTATGTATTGTATGAAATGCTGCAACTGAAATTGATAGTTTATGAAATCTTTTATGCTAAAGCAGGCGCCGTTATTCGTCCTCTCCTTAGTCGCCCTTCGTCTGTTTCGTAGTCGTCATTCTTGTTCATCTTAATCGCTATGCGTCTGGCTCGTTGTGTATTCAAAATATGTTTAATTGCATCTATAGGGAATTTTAGGGTATTTTAATTCGATACAACTTTCCAATGTTTATTAGGTAGCTTCTCAATAAGGCAATATATTCTCACAACAGTATCTGTATTTTAGCTTGGAGTCTTATAACTCAAATAAGATCCCCGTTGATTGTGAAGACGTATTTATGAAACGAAATAGAGTGCAGTCTGTATTGTGTTGCAAATCCTAACAAATTTATTTGCTCTGGCAAAGTTACATTGTTATACACGGTTCTTCTAATTCATCAAAGTACGCCTGAGAACATTGACGCTTGTCTTGTTCGACGTTATCTCAGAGAGCGAAGGATTGCCTCTGCCCTCCCATGGGAAACGATAAACTGCATTTTCCCTCTCATATTAAGCGATGTCAGGGAAAGAGACCAGCGGTGTTCCAGGGTTCAGAGGATCTGTGCAATTAGCAGGCTGAAGAAAGAAAAAGGAACTCTGACACCCTATGGGTTTATAAAACGTTGGAGAGACAGATTAATAAAGAGATTTATTGGTTTCTAATGAAACTATATTCAAAATTTATATTTTCTATATTTAATTCGCCACCAGTAACATAATTCCACACTTGCTCCTGAATCCCAGGAATTGCGAGTAAGAGTTGGTTTAATTGGTATGTCCAGATAATTGCACGCCCCCTCATAAGCATCGTATACTAACATCATTATTATATTTAAGTTTCAACATAATAAAACTTGTTCGAAATTTTATTACTTTTTTGAAGGAAACACAAAATTTATAAACTTCATCTTGAATATTTTTCATGGCAATGACAGCATATGTACTTTAGATAAGAAAGTTAAAATTGAAGTTTTACCAGGAAATGTACAGTCGCTGATGCCCAAGATGGATCTCCTCTAAGCTAAAGAGACAACGATGGAATATGACTGAGTTGAAAGCAATGAATCATGACTGGGCATGAAAGACAGAAATCTCCAGGCGGACATAGGCCATCAAGGACTCAGGACTTTCAGTGTAGACAAGCCTTCTCCATGCAGTAGAGATGGAGGGTCGGTGCTTCATGTCAAAGAATACTTTCGTCCAATACTTCGCAGGGCAAAAGCACCAACATCATTCGAGGTAATCCAGGTCGACATTATGTCCTCTGATGGGATAATACTGAAAATGGTACTTGTCTACCGAAATCCGAGAATAACCGTAGGTGAAGATGTCCTCTTCGGCGAATTGGACTATATCATTTCCTCATCCCATGAGAGTATCTTGATGGGGGACTTCAACCTACCTGACATCAATTGGACAACACAAGAAGCTGAACTACGGGGCGGCAGATTGATGCGACTCGTCAATAATAACAACCTAAAACAGTTCATGGAAGAACCAACTAGAGAGCCTAACATCTTGAACCGTGTTTTATCGACTGAAAAATAATTTGTAGAACTGGTAACATTCAAATAAAACAAAAATGATCATAATACTTATGAATTCCAAGTCACAGCAAATCAAATAATACGAGAATCAGCATGGTTTAACTACAATTTTCGACGAGCGGATTTTGATGGTTTGGAGGAAGAAATCACAAACGTAGACTTTGTGTACCAATTCGATGGCAGGACCGCTGATGAATTCTTTGCGTATCTTAGAGATAGGGTGGTGCAAACGAGCAAGCGATACATCCCAGAGAGAATAGTACAAATAAAAAATCCCTGCTGGCTAAATAAATAAGTTCAAGAGGCAATTGCTCGCAGACATACATTACACCAGGAAACAAAATTAATCCGACACAAGAGTCAGCACAAGAGCATGGGCGGGCTGATAGAAGATTGCAGAGAGTGGTCAGAAGTGCCAAAAAAATATGTTTTTTTTTTTTTGCTAAATTTGCCAAACCCAATCCTAGAGGGTTCTATGCATATATGAATGAGAGACGCGTTTTTCGTAACCGCATTGGCCTCAACAAAATAGTGCAGGTGATCTAAAACCATCCGATGCAGACATATATATGATACTTAACTAATACTTTGCAGCGGTCTTCACAGAGGCAAATATGAATGACATGGCAGAAGTTGAATTGCCTAGAGAAGTATAACCATTGGAAAATATTCACTTCCTCGTTGGTGAAGAAGAGGAACAACTCAGCAAATCATATATTTACAAATCTACAGGGGCAGAAGGTCTGCATCCGAGAATGATACGAAGCCACTCTGAAATCATAAGGAAGCCACTGACGGAGGTCTTTAACATGTCGATGACTTCTGGGATTATTCCAGAAGATTAGAAAACATCAAACATTTCAGCCATTTCCAAGAAGGGTAGTAGGCATTCGATAGGATACTATTGACCAATCGGTCTCACATCAGTAGTAGGCAAAATCTTTGTAAGATTGATATAAACGATCATAACATGCCACCTCGAGAGAAACCACCTCATCAAGGAAACTCAACACGGCTTCAGAAGAAAATTTAGCTGCCTGTCCAATCTCCTGAAGTTTTTCAACAATGTCACCGAGATATACAATTAAACCAAGGCCTTCGACCTTATTTACCTTGGCTTTCAAAAAGCGTTCGATATTGTCTCTCATGAACGCCTGCAGAATAAAGATGAGGCCCTTGGCATAACTGGAAGAGTGGCCAGGTGGCTCCGAAATCAGCTCACGGGCAGCAAGCAACTGGTCTGTGCCGGCCTAGGAAAACGTCAGTGGGCTGCGGTAACATCAGGAGTACCCCAGGGCAGTGCTCTTGGGTCCCTTCTATTTTTAAGCTGCATAAATGACTTTGACACAGACATTGTTAGCAAGTTATCAATGTTTGCTGAAGACACACATCTCTGCCATAAAGCTGCCAGTGATCAAGATCGCATGACTATCCAAAAGGATCTCGGTAACCCTATGGTCTGGTCTGATAAGTGACAAATTAACTTCAATATTGAAAAATGCAACGTTATGCAAAGTGGATCACAAAATCGAAATTCTGCTTACGTGACTGAAGTTGACCAACAGCGACACCTTGAAATATTAATCATAAAAAATCTCAAGTGGAAAAGCCAAGGGGAAACTAGCTACATGGAAGGCATTAGAGTTCGTCGCTTCATCTCCAGCAACTTCCACTATAAGAGCTAGGACGTCGTGCTTCAATTACATACTCCACTGGTCAGACCTCAAATGAGATTTGCAGTTCAATTTTGGTCTTCTCACCTAAGAGGGTGCAAGAACAAATGAAACGTGTTCACCACCACGAAAAAAAAAATCTGGAACTCACAAATAAGATATATCCACGAATACCTCAAAGGGTTTATTAGAGCTAGCCATTGGGGCCTCATTGACCGAAATTATAACCCAAGGAACAGAAATAACGGGCAAAAACAGCAGCTAAAACCATTCCGCACATCAGTGGCTGAGAACTTCTTTCCACATGATTCTATCACATGATGTGGTTAACAGAAATAACGTACACCACTTTATAAACAGCCTCGACAAATTCTGGTAGGCTTATTCCCCCTTTTACTAAGAAAATGTGACGTTAGAACTATTGCCGCTAAGGTGGCAACAACCTCCGTCGGAGCCTTCAGCATCCGGCAGCCCATGAACGATGATCACCTCATCTAGGCTGGGCTTGTTTTTCTGCAAATTCAATTTCAATGTACTGCTGGAATGGACTCCTCTTCAGCCCGTCCCAGGCTTAATACTACTACTACTAATTGAGAGATTTGTGAAACATGCACATCAAAAGTGGCAGAAAGCATTGCCCTGAAAATGTCGTTGTATGATACACGCAGTTTTCTCCTGGTAACCCTCGTAAATTAACACCGCAAAGAATTACACTAGATAGACAACATCATTATGTTAGTCATTGGGTTCATTTGTGTGTTTGCAAGTGTTTACAAAGGTAGAAAGACAACCACAGTCCTATTGGCTCAAACCAGGTTGACTTTTGATAGAAGGGGGATAAGTTCTGAGATAGAACATCTAAGAGAGCTTCATGTTGAGGTTCTGTTTTTTTAAACGCCAAGAAAGGAAACGGCTTAGCAATTTATCGGCGATTTGTGTAGAACTTATTGAGCCGCGACTTAAATGATTCGATTGAATTCCTTTGTATAACCTCCGCTGGAGGTCTGTTTCATTCTACGACAACTCTATACGTGAAGAAATTACACGGGATGTCGAGTGAGAAACGTTTCCCAACGATTTTGTATCCATTGCTCCTAGTCACTCCGTTTGTATTTAGAGCGAAAAGGCTCGCTCGGACAATTTTTTCATAACCTTCATAATCTTCCGCACTTCGATCATGTCGCCTCCGACTCGACGTTTCTCTAGTGTAGCCTGTCTTGGTACGATTTATTCCACAGCAAAGGGAAGAGTTTGGTAGCTCTACGTTGAGCCTTCTCTAATTTAAAAAACGTCTTTTCTATGATATGGAAACCAGAATAGAACGGAATGCTCGAGATGCGGTCTGACAGAAGCATTGTAAGACTTGAATATATTTTGAGGGTTTTTGTACCAAATGGTGCTGGAAATCATACCGAGCATTTGTTGCCTTGCTTAGCAGCATCGTTACACTGATTGCAACTTTTTTAGTCGTTGCTAGTGATGATACGTAAATCCCTCTCATCGGTGACAGGAATGAGTATCTTTCCGGACGGACATTGCATATTCGTGTTTGAGCATATGAGGACCTGTGTGCATAACCTAACATTTGTGTACAATAAATTTCATTTGCCATGTTTCTGACCACTCAACAATTTTGTTCAAGTCATATTGGATTTGTTGATACCCAAGTTTATGCACTTTTCCTCCTATGCAACATTGCAAATGTTTGGATCTAACACGGATCCTTAAGGCACACCGCTTCAATCATTACCCCAGGGGGAGGAAGCTCCGTTAAGTACAACTTGCTGCTGTCTGTCCGAAAGCCAGCACTTTATCCAGTTGTTAAGCTCGTCTCGAATACCGATGCTGTGCAATTTACTAACTAAGTGCTGAAATTCAGCTACATTCATGGAAAAGTAGAAGGTTCGTAGGACAGGGACGGTTGTATCTAAATCCTTGCTGAGAGTCGTCTCCATCAATTTGCCAATGACTTAGGTGAGACTAATTGGACGGTAATTGCCCGGACACTTTTTGTCCCTACTCTCAAAATTGGGGTATCATTGGCCTCTTTCTAATTAGATGGGCAGGTGCCCTTTTTGAGGGATTGGTTCGGCGACTTCGTTTCTAGTTTCGTTTAGAATTCCGGGATGAACTCGGTCTGGACCTGAAGATTTTGTAACTTTCAATTCATCTATATATTTGATAACTTCGGCGGTGAAAAGTTCACTGTGCTGAGGACTTAAATGCGTCCTATAGGATTTGGAATATCTTGATTCTCTAACGTAAAAACAGAACAAAAGTATTCATTAAGTAGAACACTCATTCAGGTATCGTCAGTTTCTGGCTTACCAACATCGTTCCCGAAAGGACCAACTACAGATGTATATTTTTTTGCTCATAATATAACTAAAAAATGGTTTCGGATTCGTTTTGGCATTGGCGGCAATTTCGTTTTCATAATCCTTCTTCATACGTTTATGGACCCTCTTTAAATCTCTTCTGCTGGTGTTGTATTAATTTTTTGCTATTCCGTTCTGTGGATGTTTCGCTTCTATCGAGGGATTTGCGTTCTTTCGTGATTGAAGGCTCTGCAATTCTCCTCTCCAGTACTTGGGCTGACTCACTGATGTTCGGGTGTTTTTGCCCGGAAAATGCCTATTTTCGATACTTTTTTAAGTGCAGTCAAGAAATTGTCAGGCGATTGAGTGGCATCTGGTCCGAGGGTTATATTTCATGACGCCATTAATTCTCTTAGGCCATCAAAATTTGCTGATCTAAATTTTGGGACTTTTTCGAAATTTGTTGACGTTTTCAACTCGAACTCTATGAAAAACGGATACAGTTGTGGTTGCTAATTTCGAGTTGCGCGCCCACTTCGACGTTCGTGACCTGTGAGTCGCTTGCATTAAATAGGAGTTCATAAATATTGCCAACTCTGTAGGTGTTTTCATCATTTGGGTCCTGTACTTATCGTCTGAAAAATTATTCGGACGTTGGCCGGTGGCAGTACATTCGTCGGATTCCCAATCATTGTCAGGGAGATTGAATTATATTCGCCTAAATAATGCCGGGAGTTCGATTTATTCCACGATACCGTGATTGCTATTATGTCAATATTTAGAATGATTGCAAGGATACCTAATTCTTTGATTTTGTCTAGGGATCAAAGCACCTACATACCATCTCATACGACGATTTAGCGGACAGTGTATATACACATATATA
>SDVV010030571.1:0-11659 GCA_016164225.1 Gammarus roeselii
TTGCCGTCTTCGAGGAAAGGTTTTTACAGAGAACGGGATTCCTAGCCCCTTCGCTCCGCCCCGTTTTGTCGTCTCCGACACGCTGGGGATTGCGGTAGCCGATTATACTCCTGGCTACAGGGCGCCCCTTTAGTCGCCTTCTACGACACGCGGTGGATACGGTAGCACGATTCTAAGGCCCCGGCTACAGCCGGGGCCTTCTAGCACTACAATTTATTCATATATAAAAATGTGGCTCAATTTCTATAAATTACTATCAGAAGAAGCAAATAGTGTGTCCAACATTTTATGAGAAAGTGTTATATACAATCCGATGTTGGACATTTTTATTGTTTCTTAAAAGGTCAGTGTAAACAGTATATACCAAAGAGCACAATGTATCATACTGTAGCGCCTGATAAAGGTGGACACTTGCCTGTTGCCATGGAGGAGCACCGTAGAGCCAAAAGTACCATACTATAGCGCCTGATTAAGGTGGACACCAGCCTGTTGCCATGTAAAAGCACCGTAGAGCCCAAACTACCGTACTATAATCAACAAAAATGGAGCATCAAACCGTTGCCGTAGAGGCGGACCACGAAACCCAAACTATCATACTATAATGCCTGAGAAAGGTGGTGTACCAACCTATTGCCGTAGAGACGGACCATGGAGCCCCAGCTATTGATGTGTGGGTGCAGCTTTTGCAGCAGAGCTTGAGAAGCCTTCTGCTTGCCTTCCTTCTTGTTCTTACAAGGCACTTGAACCGTGTGCTTACCAACTGTCATAACAAATTCGTTCTTTTGATTGGTGTTGGTTATGAGATGGCACTTGACACTGTCGCTCTTCAGGCAGTAGTTCCTCTGGATGCAGTTGAGCAGAAGCGAATAGGGAGGAAGTTCACTCATTTTAGAACAAAGCTCATTCACGTTGGGGTCTTCAATGCGCAAGCTGTCAAAGAACTCCAGGTCAGACTCTTTGTTCTTCTTGCCTTCATTTTCCTCGATTTCGCGCACCAATTCAGGCATCAGTATTTCCAGTGTGGCGCGCGCCGCCTCGCACTTCGCCTGCCTCTTGCTTGAGCCGTATCCCGTGGCGTATTCGAAACCGTTGACAAAAATGGCGGCCGCATAGGGACTAGAGGCATTCTCGACTTCTTTGAACACGTACGCGGGCTTTCCTTTGAGAACGTGCTGAAGGTACTCGTGGAGGATGCAAACATAACTCTTCCCTTTAGGGTTAAGGACCCAGTTTCTTTTTTTGTGTGATCTTGGATCATCGACAGAGTAGGTTCTCGTCTTCAACGAAAGAAGCTTAGTTCCTTCAGGCATGGGTGGTCGATTCTTCCGTCTCAGTTCTTTTGTGTAGTTTCGTCTCTCACTCCACGAATTGAACCTCATCTTTTCAACCGTTTGAAATCTAAACCGCGAAGAACAATACTGGCGCAAGTTGTCAGGATCAATGGTCTGCAGTTTCAGAGGTTCAAGCTGCACTTCTTCGGATCCTAGTGGAGGTCCTTTCGGTGGGGGTTTACTAGGACATATGTTGAGGGCGGCTGCCAGGGCTGTGTTGAAGGTACTAGAAGGTTTTGGAGAACCGACGTTGGAATCACTTGCTTTGGCATTTGACGGTAGATGAGATTCTGCATCGGTCAAACCTTTCACGACGTTAATTATGCTCTCGGCATCAGAAGTTCCATTGGTAACTACGTCCACAAGCTTGGCAACAGTCGTGTTTCTGGCTGATTCAACAGAGATTTCCGGTTGAACAGTTTGATTCCCATCTCCTGAATGATCTTCGGTAGTTAGGGCCCTGTTGCAATCACTCGTATCTTTAGATGGTACTTTATTTACTATTGCACTCATAGCTGACTCGCTTGGCGCATTACTCTCAACACTTACACTAGTATCTTGTCCCAAAGTCTCAGCTCTGGGACCATTTACATCCTGCAGAGATTCCGTCGAAGTTGCATTTCTGCCTAAGCAGTTCCTGTTTTCCTTGGCCTCAGAGGAAGAAATAAAAAAAGGTGCTTCTTTGTGACATGTTTCAGCGGGTTCAATAACTCTCACTGTTGGGGTAGGCGCGTCTGCAGCTGTCTTGGAAGAAGTTGCGCCCGCCACGGGCTGCTCTGAGGCTGTGCCATCAGCTTCAGCAGCACAATCCACAGGCTGGTCCTCCGTTAGAGGCTCTGATATACTCTGTTGAACATCCAGCTCGCCTTTAATTCGCCGGTAGTGAAGACACGGTATGGCGCTCAAGGGGACATCGTGTTTCTGAAAATAAATAAAGATTGGCTACATAACGTATATACATCATACATATTTATGTAAAACATATTCTGTTAGCTCTACATACTTGGTTACTACTCTTTTCCTAAAAAATTTGAAAAGTGATCATATACGTTAGTAAAGGCAGTTTATGGTTTTTCAAACTAATCTTTAATAAATGCTAACAATTACAAAAAGCATTTCTGAATATAAATAACGGAAGTGTTCTTATGTCCCTCTTAGCATGCAAAAAAGTTATATGGGCGTTATTGCTAGAGATTTAAATTTTTCCTTTTGCTCAAACAATGTGTATTATTTACATATTTTCTTGTAAATATTACAAGACTTCTGATATGAGCTTGGAAATAATAATATGCCACCTCATGATATAGGTAATGGTTTTGAATAAATTCCCTCCTCCTCCTCCTCAAAAAAATCGGTCTGGACAAGCAAATGAAAAGACTATCAATCTGAAAACATTTTTCTGGCATACTTATGTGCAGCGCAAAAATCTGAAAAACATAAAATTTGAAATGGCCAATTATTGCCACGACTCTCATTGTCATCCACAAGTAATCTTGTCAAGGAACTAAATGCATCAATATTCCCGACCCTGGCATGTCCTTGTATCGCAGCAACGCTCACCCTAACACTGCCGGCCCCCATGAAGTAGGGCCTGCCAAAGGTGCACACTCTGGTGGGGCGGTGCAGGTAGACGGGCAGGCCGCTGTTGTGGGTGATCTGAGCCCAGCCTTCAGGCAACCGCTCAAAGTGGTTGAATAGATTATCCAAGTCTGGTAGAGAAACGAGACTCTCCTGAACTTATAGGAACTCGTTCAAGGTGGTTGAACAAATCATCCGAAACTGGTAAGTAAACATTTTGACAAAGAGTTTTCAGACAGCCATTGAAAGTTGTTGATTAGATTATTTAGGTTCTACATAAAATAGTGAGTAGGCTGCTATGGCAATTTGGCACCCTGCCCGATCAAATGTGATTAAAAGTAGTGACGTGCCAAGGTATCGGTATGGGTATCGGTGACAAATATCCGATACTTTGAAATATATTGGTGTCATAAAAGCATTTTGTAGTAGTTTTTCAAACGATTCAAATAATTTTCCACATGTTTATGTGCACTTAACAGTGAACAAAAATATTACAGTTTATAGTCAAGAAAAGAATATGTAGCTATGTATTGGTAGGTAGTTTTGTAATTAAATTATTACGATTATTTGATATGCACCCAAATTTCAAGTGCCAACATTCGTAGGCTGTGTGTAAACTGAGTTAGACTCACACTATGTATGTATGTATGTATGTATTCATTGTTGACAATAGTAATATATATAGTGATAAAAATTCTATTGCAATCACGGATAATCTAGTTAATGTTAATAATTCCACCAAAGTTATGTAGGACTTTCCCACATACATTTTTCTACAATACCACATACTCTTAGAAGGTTGTGTTGCCAATTCAATTATTCTGAGAAGGAATAACAAATTTATTCATATCAACATATTGTGAATTTCAGCATACACACTTGCATAATTTTTGGAAATACTCAACATGTTCATCAGTTTAATTTTCGACATTTAATATGGTGTAAATAAACTAGCAAATACTTTGCAAATGTATTCTTTCTCAATAGTGTTTCACTCCCTAACCACCACACCACGCATCTCTCAAATGCGCTGTTGAATCATTTAAAGTCACTTCAAAGTTCAATACTTCATCAAATTAGTCCACAATGTGAAGTATGATTTCTCAGTATTCTTTGTAAATTGATCTACATTGATGTCATCAATATTTTTCTGACAGACATTTCATTACCGGTGCTGTCACAGGATCTGTTTCATGTGCACATAGATTATTTAGCTTGTGAGTCATGATATGCTTGTAATTTACTCTTGTATTATAGGTACATTATAATAAAAAAAAATGTGATTATAAATTTAAAGTCCCATAAGATTCACTGAGGAACACTGTCCATTTAGTCTGTATCAAAATCAAAGTGCCTAACAGACTTATGAATCAATAGTTATCTGTGGATAGTCAATCACTGAATATCTTCACTGAAATTGTGATTTTTTTTTATCTTTGTCGGCATAAAATTTATTCAAGTGGAAATGTATGGTTCAACCATTGAATTAAAATTATGGAAAACTATTGGTATCGGTATCGGCAAGTATAGGCCATTTTACATAATGGTAGTATTGGTATCTACGGATTCTTTGGTATCGGTATCAGGGATCGGCCAAATTTTTGGTATCGTCCCATCACTAATTAAAAGAGTAGCTATATACAAATATTTAGATCGCGATTCAAGGAAAGGGTTGCATGAAATCCAATGTGCGGTTTTCACGGAATCTTTGATCAAAATAGTATGGTAACACAAACATATTTCGGGCTCAAAAAACACACAGCTACAGATCAAAAACTTGATTGCAAATGTGCACTTTGGTCCCCTATCACCAATTCTGCAAAAACAAGTAGGTTAGCTACATATTTATGAGACTGCTATTCTCATGATTTCAAGATATATAATCTTCAAACTAGTCATCTCAGTATTGGTGTGGTGCAAAGTAAGATTGGACAAACCATCTCATCTCACCATGTAGCTATATTGGCATAATATTGCGTCAAGCAATCTGTTGAGCAGCCCTGACAGACAACCGAGCTCTAGGTAATGGTACACTCACCAGCAACCAAGCTTTAGGTAATGGTACACTCACCAGCAACTAAGAACTTTCGGATCACTTTGTGGTTTGCAGATGCCGAGTCGCCCTCTGTGGTCTTTTTGACCTCTGCCTGTGACCAACAAAAATACAATGAACAATATTGACAGCAGCACTGAACAAGGATTTGACAGAATACAGTTACGGATGTAAGACCGAGCCCGCAAGAAGGGAGGTGGCCGACAACAAGGCGCAGCTCACGCTCTCAAGCACTCACAAACATACCAAAACTTTGCTCTTAAGCAATAAAAGATCCGGCCATGACCCTGCACCACACAATTACCACAACAATATTGTAAATCAAAGCAGACACTGCATTCTGGATATATCTCTCTTGGTGGCTTCCAGACTGCTCAACAAGCCAGAACACTCCGAGTGCAGAGCAAGGCAGGAGGCACAAATGACACGGCACACCAGTACCCTGAATGCACGGCAAAACAATGGCGCTGAACGATTTGAAAATTTGTGCTTCAGGCAACTTATCACACAACTATCCTGTTAGTCATAGCATAAAAGAAATATATGCATATGCACACACACACATATACATTCATACATTAAAAATATACACATCCATACAGACATAAGTGTGCATACATACATTTCTACACACAAATTAAACTTGATCAGGATTTGTCAAAATCTAAAAATTTGTCATACAACAGATCAGCAAGGGTTCGCTTATAGCATGTGATATCTGTCAACTGCACAATGTCAGCAGGCAAACCATTCCAAACAGCAACACATCTAACACTGAAGGACCTGCTGCGGGCATTAGAAACACAAACTTCAGCAAATGATCATAGTACCAACTCTTGGAGCCAAGGAAAACATTCAGCAAATCCTCTGGTTCGCCATGCAAAATTTTCACGTGTTTTATCAGGTCTGCCCTCAGAATTCAACCCTTGACAGAAACAAATCAAAGCTCTTCAACTGATTACTATTGGTCCACATTAGCAAGCTCATCAATGCTTCTATTCCATCTACTCGGAATGTCTCGACTCAAGCAGCTTGCAGTCCCCACAATGTCCAGTGTTCTACACGCAAGATGCATACTCAATAAGTGGGCAAATATGTGCAGCATATTGGAGCAGCATAAACTCCGGGGACCTACATACACTTGATGTTGACAAGCAGTTCGCCAGCCCACCAGCCTTTGCAGCTACCACACGGATAACATGGTGGATTCCGAGACTCGTGTCCACACTGACACCTAAGTCTTTATGTGTGGTGACAAACTTTAATGCTCTACCTTGCAGGAAATAATAGTTAACTGGGACTAGAGCACCAAAATCAATGCCACCTCTGTAAAAGCGCAGTACAACACACTCGTCTGGATTCAATCAAAGATTCCAGGACCTTGCAACAGAGTGAACATTATCCAAACCACTTAGGAGTGACACACCGTGGATGACAGGCTAAGTGTCCTTACTTGAGTATCTAAAGTACATTTTATAATCATCTGCAAATGCCTTGAACATAATGTACATCAAGAACAGTAGCGGTCCAAGGACAGAGCCCTGAGGAACACCACTTGTACATCAACTAAGCTGCTCAAGCTGCCACCTACACAAACACTCATCACTCTGCCAGAGAAATGTAGAGATCCAGGCCTACAATGAGTTACCAACACCGAAGGATTTTAGCTAAGATAGAAGAACACCATGACCCACCACATCAAAAACTTTAGAAAAGTCAAGCATTATGACATAGCTACACAACATATCCCTCATTAATCCACCTTCCAATATCCTTGTATGTCAACAGCAACTGGTCCTCGGTGATATGGTTACTTCAAAAACCTTACTGTTGGGATGACAAGATATTGTTGCTCTCAAGCTACTCAGTCAACTGAGATATGACTATATATCATCAAATACAACTTGGAAATGAATTGACAAGACACAAATTGTTGTTGGTCTCCGGGTCAAAAACAGATTATCGGAGACTGCTCTTGGAGTCCAGATCTAAAATGGGAAGCAGCAGAATTTGGTTTCCTGGGCTTTCCTTGTGGCTATAACTAGAAATATACATCAGTTCATCTCTGGGCTAAAACATGGATGATAAGAATTACATTTGATTTGTCTGTATAATATAAGTAATAAATCACATTCTAGTGTCCTAGATGTAATACTGAAAACGCCTTCAATTCGAGACCCTTTCTATGCTACTAGGCTTGAAAAAACTCTATAGATTGCATAGTAAAATTGTGATAGTAGCTACAACATGAAATGATAGGTAGGTAATTGCTATCAACTATCCCGGTAACTAACTGAAGTAAATCCTGAAACATTTATTGTGTGTACAGATAAATGTATGATCGTGTTAGTGCCTGGGTAATTAATAAACAATAATATAAATACAATAATAGTGACCTGCTCGTTGGTCCAGTTGTCTAACTCCTATGGGCAATATAAGCATCCTATTGGTGTCGAGGTCTAAAAATAAATTTCAGCAACCTGTTTGTCCAGTGGCTGCTTATTGGAGACGAGGGCAGCAGTAACTCCCTCCTCAAGCAGCGCATGGATTTCCTCCTGTGAGACGCGGTCAGACGACAACGACGAGTCGTTGTCCGAGTCTGTGTACTGGCCGTCTGGAGAGAAGGATCCACGATGGGATTTAGTATGCACACATTGGTACAATAAGGGAAGGTAAGATCTCGCCTACAATCATGAATGTGTCAATAATTAATACATAAGGATCATGAATGAGCTAATAGCTATCACACAATGTTTGCAAATGTGTCAACAACCCCTAAGATCATTAGCTAATTTGCTAACAGATTTTTATCCAGGACAGTTATCAATCAAACCTACTCAGTCTCCCAAGTTTCCTCACTTTCTTCAACTAAGCATGGCATTAATCTCACTCTCACCGTTGTCATCGTCATTGTTGGCCTCCTCTAGCAGCTGGAATCCATGGCTCTCCAAATCTAGAGAAAGGTGGTCGCTGCCTCCATAAGCTCTACAGTTACCTGTGAACAACAATCCTAGTTTGAAATCGGTCATGTGGTCTCGTGGAGATTATAAGAGCATGAGAGAGGTTTTGACAGGCATTGACTGGCATTACCAGTTTTTGTACGGCACTGTGGAGAATTAAAATTTGTTTCAGTCAGTTATCCATTCTCTTGTTGACAGATTTGTTAGCACTCGAGACTCTGCTTTGCAGCCAAGCTGGTTGCGAGGCCCTCCGAGGGAGCTGATAATCAGTTGATCTCAGGGTTGTGCGCAGCACAAGCTTTTGAGAAGGGAGCTTGGTAAGCGTCATGGGGAGGTGTTGGAGCCATTAGGAAAATTTAGAAGGCTCAATTCTGAGTACAAAATTTTTTAACCTCACAGCCAGTGTCTGTATGAACAGGAATTAGCCAACAACTTCTCTGCTGCTGCCAAGATGTTTCACTCCTATAACAGAAAAAGAAAGATGGGGTATCCTTCTGTTGGTCCTCTGAAGCTTTCATCTGGTGAGATTGTTACTGGTCAGAAAGACATGCCTCAGCTGCTGTGGACTCTTCTTCATTTGTTTAAATTGTGGATGTTGATCCTGCCAGCCCTTCCCCACCACATAAGTTTTATCCTGGAAAATTTGGTGAGATTTGTGCAAAGAGACTGTTAGTTTCCCAGGATCTGGACAATTTAGATTCACCTTCTGCCTCCAGACTTGATGGTATCCACCCTAGTGTTTTGAAGCAATGTTCTCGGCAACTGTCATTGCCCTTGTCATTGACATTTGTGAAGTTGTTAGGGCAGGGAGTTTTGGCGGGGGCCTGGAAGGAGTCTCATGTTGTTCCTTTATTCAAGTCTGGTGCAGGGAGCCACCCTCTCAATTATCAACCTGTGAGTCTCACTTTTGTTTGTTGTAAGGTGCTGGAGCGGTTATTGCGTCTCAGGTAGTGTCTTTTAGGGAAGATTCTATCATTTGTCAAGTGGCCAATTGGGATTCAGGGTGGGAAGGAGCATGGAGGATCAACTTTTGCTTACTTATGGTGAGGTTGCTGATCTGGTGGATGATGGAATGGTGGTCTTCCTGGATTTCTCAAAGGCCTTTGATGTTGTAAATCACTCTGTTTTGTTGGCCAAACTAAGATGTGTGGGTGTTCATGGTGGATTGGATTCATAGTTATCTGATTGGGAGGCAAATGTGTGTTTTTGTGAGAGGAGCTGTCAGTGACTTTCAGGAGGTGACAAGTGAAGTGCCAAAGGGGTCTGTGCTGGGCCCACTTTTGTTTCTGCTGTATGTTAATCATGTCGCAGCAGGTGTGGTTTGTAAGTGGAAGGCCTTTGCTGATGACTTGAAACTTTATTTGAGTTTCCCACACAATGTACAAGCAGTTGGACTGGGTGTGTCTTCTTTGCAAAGAGATCTGAATTTGGTGCAGTCTGTGTCTTTTTCATGAAATCTCTTGCTGAACATTGCCAAGTTGTCTTTATGCGTTTCTACAGGGTTCATCTTGAATTGGAGCAGCTTGATGATGGAATTGCTTATAATTTTAATGATGTGGCCCTCGAGCTTGTTGATTCCTGCAGGGACTTGGGAGTGCTTGTTGACTCAAGGTTGAGATTTCACCTCCATGGAAAGAGTGTTGTTAGAAAGGCTCCAACTCTGGCCACTAGTCTGCTCCATTCTTCTGACAATAGGAGTTCTGTTTTCATGGTGTCTCTGTTTATAACACATTCAAGACCCATCTTGAACCACAGCTTGTGTGTGTGGAATGTGGGATATTTGGGGGATCTTAGTTGTTTGGAGTCTGTGCAGAGGCAGTGGACCAGTGAAATTGATGGGCTGGGTGGAGTGAATTATGGTGAGCGACTCGGAGCTTTGCAATTGTTTTCTGTCAAGGGAAGGTTGTTGCGTTTGGATCTGGTGCAGTGTTGGAAGATTTTGCACTGTTCTGTAGATATGGGTTTGTCTGCTCTGTTTGAGCAAGCTCTGGATATTAGCACACATGGTCATTTTTTCAAGCTGGTGGTTCCTTGCTGTTGGACCAATAATGAACGCAGATTCCTTAATTCATGCTGTGTTCAGGTCTGGAACAGTCTGACCTCTGATGTGGTGCAGTGCAGTTCCCTTTGTGCCTTCCGGAGGGCTTAGGCTAAGGAGTTGGGGGAGGGGAGAGGAGCGGGTGTTTTATGAGTTTTGCTAGACACAATTGATTTGATTCTGTGGTTTTGTTTGTGTTATTGACAGTTGTGTGCAATTGTTGACACTTGGTAGTTTCTCGTTTGACCTGTTAAGTGCAATCCAACCAGCGCCCTGCTGCAGTTTTGATGTCGTGTTGTTGATTGCTGGCGCGCTGAGGTTTACTGCCTTCCATGCCTGCATGCCCTGTTGGCAGGGCTGTGGGGGGCTGCAAAGGTGAGACACTGAAAGCTACTACTAGCTAGCTAGTGGTTATGTTATACAAACCTCTCCCAAACATTCATTTACTCAAAAGTAGCAAACAAAATTCTTGAAAATAAATTCAAACAAGATGAGGATTGTTAGTAACATAAATCTTACATAAAAACTGTTGTTCTATCATATATATTCTAACTGAGATTAAAACAGTGGTAACCATTTACTACAAAAATTACGGTTTCAGAATGTAAAAAATATGGGTAGCATGAAGCTATTAGGGGCATCTAGCTACATCAAAACATGCCAATTATTGGCCGTTGATGCCACATACTCTAGTAACTAAGACTTTCTTTACCCACCTTGGTACGGGTTCGTAGCCGAGGTGCTGGGTTGTGGGTTGTTAACCTGTGCTAAGGTCAGCTGGCCGGAGGACCAACTGCCAGACTGCTCTCGCCGTGACTTCTTGCTAGGGGGTTCTGATGACATGCTTGCTGCTACACCAAGACACAGCTGATAAATGGTTAAATAATGGGTTGGAAAACAAGTTTTTGATGTGGAACTAACTACTTACAAAATAATGGTAGAAGGTACCTGTGTTAGCTAGTTTCTAATGAGTGTTAGTAATTTATTCAGAGTGGTTCTCTGAAATAGAGAAGCAATAAAAAAAAATGTTGGTAGCTACTAATCATTACTTTTGCAAGAAGCTAACCATTTACCAACCCAATGGCAAATTACAAACTATGAAGCTAGCTACTTGAGTGATAGCTTTGTTTAATAGCTGAATAGCAGCTTTTTATGTTGTCAACATCAAATAATATTTGAACAAACTGAAAGTGTTAAGCCAGTCTATAAGGCAAGTTGCTACAAAGTGGAGGTTTGAAGCAAGCGCATTCTTTTAAATGAATAAAATTATTTATTTGCATTGGGTACGTGGCAACAGTTCAGCCTGCAAATACAAGTCTTGCGCAGCTACCAGGAACAAAATGCAACATCCTGACCACCATAGTATCCCTATCCTAGCTAGCTTGAAAATCCAATGATTGATCGATTGTAATTTTTCATTTTACAACTCAGGCACTTTTTTGTGAAGCAAAATGTCACTACATTAATTCCACAGTCTCAGAACAAAGTGTCCAACTGAACAAATATTTCAGTACCTAACTTCATCATGTGTCTAGCTAGCTTCATTATAATTTGAATGGACACTTCTTTAGTTTCTGGTGCACAGCACCAAATGTGTTCTACCTGGAAACTCTCTAACTTGAAACCAATTGAAAGCTCTTAGAGGCTTCTTGCTTGGCCCTTCAATAATATATATATATATATATATATATATAGCTAT
>SDVV010030572.1:0-11659 GCA_016164225.1 Gammarus roeselii
CTTCATGCGTGCTTCATGCGTGCTTCATGCGTGCTTCATGCGTGCTTCATGCGTGCTTCATGCGTGCTTCATGCGTGCTTCATGCGTGATTCATGCGTGCTTCATGCGTGCTTCATGCGTGCTTCATGCGTGCTTCATGCGTGCTTCATGCGTGCTCCATGCATGCTTCATGCGTGCTTATTGCGGGCTTCATGCGTGCTTCATGCGTGCTTCATGCGTGCTTATTGCGTGTCTCATGCGTGCAACACGCGTCCTCATGCTTGCCGCATATTCACCTCATGCGTGCTATATGCCTGCCTCATGTGCAACTCATATGTGTTCCATACGCACCTCATGCGTATGTGCCTCATGCATGCCTCATGCAGGCCTTAATGGCGCCTCATGCGTGCCACATGCGCGCCTCATTACCGCCACATTCACACCTCATGCGCGCCTCACATGAGCCCTAACGTACCGCCGCATGCCTCTATTAGCCGCCCAAGCTACGCATCGTGCGTGTCTAATGCTTGCCTCAGACCCGCGTGCCTCCATTAGCCAAGTCCTAATTGTGTTTACTGCACGTTTGGGCTGCGCCTTAAGCCCGCATCATGTCTGCCTCAATTCTCGTGTGCGTCCACATGCTCCTACTAGCCAGGTGTTATCTATGTTGACCGAGCGCCCAAGCTAGCCTCATGCGCGCCTCATGCTTGTCCCAGCCCCGCGTGCCTCTATTAGCCAGGTCTTAACTGTGTTTACTGAGCGCCTGTGCTGCGCCCCTTACTCTCCTCACCGCCCTTTGAACTCGACGCTCTTTGACTCATTTCCCCCAATTCAAAGGCACGGGGATTTTTAATTCTCCAGGTAACGTGTTTTGCATGCTGGAGTACATACGATACCGGCCGCAACGCCACGGCTCCTGGCCAGCACAGCATCAGACTGGCCTGGTTGTGGCCATTAGGAGTGTGTTAGTCAAGCGAACGACTCGCTTGATAGGATTAAAGAGTACATGCGCCGCCAGCACTGACCACGCTGGACTCCTCACAGAAGTATTGGTTGCACAAAAACATACACACCGTGTAATGACCGTACACACCGTGTAATGACCGTATACACCGCGTAATGACCGTACACACCGTGTAATGACTGTACACACCATGCAATGACCTACACACCGTGTAATGACCGTACACACCGTGTAATGACCGTACACACCATGCAATGACCTACACACCGTGCAATGACCTACACACCGTGCATTGATGACCGTACACACCGTGCAATGATCCGACACACTGTTCATTGACCGTACACACCGTGTAATGACCATACACACAGTGCAATGGACGTACACACCATGTAATAACCGTACACACCGTACAATGACCGTACACACCGTGTAATGACCGTACACACCAAGCAATGACCGTACACACCGTGCAATGACCGTACACACCGTGTAATGACCGTACACACCGTGTAATGACCGCACACACCGTGTAATGACTGTACACACCATGCAATGACCTACACACCGTGTAATGACCGTACACATCGTGTAATGACCGTACACACCATGCAATGACCTACACACCGTGCAATGACCTACACACCGTGCAATGATGACCGTACACACCGTGCAATGATCCGACACACTGTTCATTGACCGTACACACCGTGTAATGACCATACACACAGTGCAATGGACGTACACACCATGTAATTACCGTACACACCGTACAATGACCGTACACACCGTGTAATGACCGTACACACCATGCAATGACCGTACACACCGTACAATGACCGTACACACAGTGTAATGCCCGTACACACAGTGTAATGCCCGTACACACCGTGCAATGACCTTCACACCGCGCAATGACCGTACACACCGTGCGATGACCGTATACACAGTGCAATGACCGTACACACTGTGCAATGGCCGTACACACCGTTCAATGACCTACACACCATGCAATGACCGTACACACCGTTTAATGACCGTACACACCGTGTAATGACCGTACACACAGTGCAATGACCGTACACACCATCTAATGACCGCACACACCGTGAAATGACCGTACACACCGTGTCATAACCTAACACACCGTGCAATGACCGTACACACTGTGCAATGACCTACACACCGTGCAATGATCTACACACCATGCAATGACCGTACACACCGTGCAATGACCGTACACACCATGCAATGACCGTACACACCATGCTATGCCCTTACACACCGTGTAATGACCGTACACACCATTCAATGACCGTACACACCGTGCAAAGACTCAACTGTAGTTAGAAGGAGGCAGCTACGCTGTGACAATGCAACACACGTCGGACCGCAATCTCACCACTTTCGACCCAATACACGTAACTGATTCGATGTATTGCCCGATGAAATGGAATCTCCGAAAACAGAGGAAATTATTGTGATCGGTGATTATAATGTCACCTCCTTCAAATCAAATTAACGAAAAGGGAGAATTCAACTGAAAATACTCGGCAAGGCCGATTTGAAACTTGACGAGGTCGCAGGCATAATCGCGAAGGAAAGGATACATTCATCTAAGCGAATTATAATACAAGTCGGAGCTAAAGACGTGACGCAGACGGAATTGACATGGAAAAGGTATGAAGTTATGCTGAACAACGTCAAACCTTCACACGCGAACCTCCATGTCACTGGCATCCTGCCCCATCCGAACCAAAGTAGATATAAGTTAAGCAAGATAATTTTACTCAACAATCGCCTAGCAACTTTCTGCAAACCAAAGCAAATATATTTTTCGGATCATTGGGATACGATGATCGACTCAAAGTACTATAAAACTTTAATAGAATCACCAACAAGGCTCGCATTAACACGTATGGACTTGATACTATCGAAAACATCTTTAAAAACATCGGTGCTGGACTTGTCAACGAAATTAAGTCAAAATACGTATACGATATCATACCAACAACTCCACCAGCAGTGCACGACGAAACGACACAGCGACCTCCACCCGTTTCAACTCGAGATACACAACAAATACAAGTACCCATCAAAACACCGCCACAAGTCCTAGCAAAAAAAGTTCCTGTCATCAATCCAGTCCGAGTTAGAGGCAGTAGTCGCATCTCCGCTAGTACAACCCGTGTAAACGAAAGCGAAAGTCTTGGCTCCGACACAAGACCTCTGAGTTGAAGCAAAATAAGTCAAGCAAATCAAGTCAATTTGACTAACGGTACTCTCAAATGTTACTACGTGAACGCTCGAAGTCTCAGAGACAAATCGAAGAATTATGTATCTTTGCATTGAATGAAAGTATCGACATAATAGCTATCACAGAATCATGGATGGAATTGAGCACCAGGCATTATTTAGGCGAATTTTCTCTTCCCGGTTACTCACTATTTCACAAAGATAGACAAGGCCGAGAGGGCGGAGGAGTGCTGTTTCTCGTGAAAAACACTCTGCAAATATTAGAAGTCACCATTCCAAACAACAGGCACGACAGGTAACCCCTAAAAGCAAGAATGCAGATGATATCGATCATTACAACACATGGTCGATGTTGTCACAACACAACACAGTATTGTGCATGGCGACTTCAATATCCCCGACATTGATTGGGAATCAGACGGATGTATTGCCACCGGCCAACGTCTGATTGATTTTGCAGACGATAAGTTCATGGCCCAAATGGTGAAGACACCTACAAGAGGTAGCAACATTCTTGATCTCCTATTTAGTGTAAGTGACACTCATGTCACGAGCGTCGAAGTAGGCGAACCACTCGGAACTAGTGACCACAACTGTATCAGTTTTTTGATAGAGCTCGAGTTGAAAACTACTACAAACTGCGAAAAAGTTCCTAACTTCAGATTAGCTAATTTTTATGACTTTAGAGGGTCAATGGTGTCAGCAAATATAACCCTTGGACAAGATGTCAATCAATCGCTCGACTTTTCTTGACTGCATTTAAAAATATCGAACATGAGCATATCCCGCGCAAAAACTGGCGAACAGCAGCCTATCAGCCCAAGTACTGGAAAGGAGAATTGCAGCACCTTCATTCACGAAAAAAAGCTAAGCATTCGATAAAGCAAAGACATCCACATGACGACGTAGCTAAAATTGAATACAAAATTATCCGACGATATCTAAAGAGGGTCCTGAAACATTAGAAGAAAGATTATGAAAATGAAATTGCTGCCAATGCCAAAACTAATACAAAACAATTTTTTAGTTATATTTCGAGCAAAAAAAAAAGTAAAATCTGAAATAGGTCCTCTCGAGAACGATGTTGGTGAGTTAGAAACGGACGACACCAAAATGAGTGTTCTACTTAACGAATACATTTGCTCTGTATTTGCGTTAGAAAATCAGGATATTCATAATCCTGAGGATATCGTAGCGGCAAAGCAAATTGAAGCCCTCACCACAGTGAACTTTTCCCCGCCGAAGTTATTAAATATATAGATAAATTAAAAGTCACCAAATCTCCAGGTCCAGACCAAATTCATCATAGAATTCTATAAGAGACAAGAAACGAAATCGCCGAACATTTATCAAACATTTTCACCCAATCTCTCACAAATGGCCCCTGCCCCTCTAAATGGAAAGAGGCCAATGTTACCCAATTTTTATAAACGAGGACAAAAAGTGTCCCGGCAACTTCCTCCAATCCAACTCCTGCAAATATAACCCTCGGACAAGATCTCAATCAATCGCTTGACTATTTCTTGACTGCGCTTAAAAATATCGAACATGAGCATCTGCCGCGCATAAACAGGCAAACAACAGCCTATCAGCCCAAGTACTGGAAAGAAGAATTGCAGCGCCTTCATTCACGAAAGAATGCAAAGCATTCGGTTAAGCAGAGACATCCACATCCAACTCTTGCATTGAGTGTAATGCTCGACTTGTTGCAATTGCACAAAAAAATAGCATACGGTATGTTATCTCACTTATACCGTACTTGAATATGACTGTTGAAAACGTCATCAACAACTTTCTCTAAGCCGACATTCTCCATTATATGACATCAAATATTGTAAATTGGTGTGTGTTCTTCAAATTGTATTTTTCTCGTGTCAGGATATGATTGTAACGAAATTTAAATGAAACATATTTGTAAATGAACAAGCAGCCCCCCGAAATTCTCTATTAACTGCTCAAAACTCTTAATGGAGGAACAAGTAAACAATATTGATTTCTTTGATCGAGCTATGCATGAAATTGAGAATAATTTCAGCAATGTTCTCCACGAGTGAATATTCGTGGAGAATGAATATTCCGGAGTGTCAAATAATTCCTGGTGATGAGCTACCTCGCCATACAATTTCATTTAGAAATAATTTCACCTGCATGGCATTAAATGTTGCAAGTTTGAAAGAGAACTTTCTTAGCCTTCAAATCAATATAACAGACCATTTTGCACCTTCTGTGCTAGGGCTCTGTGAAACTAAATTGACAAATGAATTACAGGACTTATATAATTTATCAAGTTACAATTTGTATACAAACAATAATATGAGTAATAAGAGAGGCGTTTGTTTATTTATAAAAAATAGGCTAACTGTTGTACCGAGACCTGAACTATTTTTCATCAGGTCAGGAATTGAGAATCATTTTGTCGACATTTATTGTGATAACGAAGTTAATAGAATTGGTATGGTTTACCATAGAGCCTCTGAAATATCGGTAGAAAGTTTCTCGCTGGAGATGAATGAAATGATTAGTGGCATCGACGTAGCCCATAATAAAGTGTATATTATGGGTGATTTCCACGTAAATCTGCTTCAGTATAATAGATCGAATTTAGTTGCTTACTATTGTAATAATTTTCTTTCTCATGGTCTGTACCCATTAATTACTAAACCAACGCGTACAGCTGTTTGATCCGCAACATTAATAGATAACATTTTCACCACCGATGTTAATAGTGTAACACGTGCAGCTGTGATCATTTCCGATGTCTCCGACCAATACCCAATTTTCATTCAAAAAACAAATTCACACGAACCCAGTAATCCGACTATAATTACCTATCGTAAATATAGCGACCGTACATTCAAAGCTTTTAAGAGGCGCTGGGAGCGTACGACTTTAATGAGATACTATCCACAGTAAACTCAAACGATGCTTTCACGCAGTTCCATAGTATATTAATTGAACTGTTCGAGGTGCATTTACCGCTTACAACTAAAGAGCTCAGCTACAAACAAGCTAAGAATCATTGGAAGACACCTGGCTTACTTGCCTCACAAAAAAGAAGGACAGATTGTACCGTAGATACAAAAGGCATCCCATCACTCGTAAAGATGAATTTAAACGATACAAAAATGCGTTCACTAAACTGAGAAATATTGCCCGTGAAAACTATATCAAAAATTTGATAGAGACCTCTCAAGGAAATAGCAAAAAAGTCTGGAAAATCATAAGCAACCTTCTAGGAACAAAACAAACAGAGTAATTCGGATTAAATTTTTATTGATGATGAAGTCATCGCTGATCCTCAAATGATTTCAAATGCTTCCAATAATTACTTCAATAGTATTCCCAATACTCTAAGTGAATCAATTATTAGTAACAACATCCCTTTTGAACATGCAAGGACTCTTTCCTGATGCACTTAAAATCGCTAAAATTAGTCCAATATATAAAAATAAAAGCAAAACAGACAAAAATTATCGCCCAATATCAGTCCTGCCCGTCTTAAGCAAAGTTTATGAAAAAATATTTCATGCTAAACTATATACTCATTTCGTCTCAAATACCCTACTTAGCCAAAATCAATTTGGTTTTCAAGCTTTCAGGAATACAGAGCATGCGTTATTAAAATTTTCTAGAGACGTTGTGGATGGGTTTGACAGTGGTAAAGTCACCGTTGCAACTTTTATGGATCTCAGAAAAACTTTTGATTGCGTGAATCATGAGATTTTAGTTGCAAAATTACAGCATTATGGAGTTAGTTCCATCAATAGGAGTTGGATAAAAAGTTATCTCCTTGATATAAAACACCTAGTGACTTGGAATAAACAATCATCATCTGCCAGCACGTTAAATATAAGAGTTCCCCAAGGGTCGATCCTTGGTCTTTTGCTCTTCCTTATATATATTATTGACATTGTAAACACTAGCAACAGGTTATCCTTTGTGCTTTTTGCAGATGATACTACAGTTTATTCGACCGGGAAAAACCTCAATGATACTATTACTAATATGAATAATCAATTGGTTCACATTTAAAACTGGTTCACATCCAACAAGCTGACGCTAAATGTTGACAAGACGTACGTCATGATATTTTCCAGGAAGATGATACCCATTCCTAACGCACAAGTCGAATTGAACGGTCAACAGGTGGCATATGTAGCATTAACAAAGTTTCTCGGTGTTATCGTAGATCAGAGACTTAACTGGAAAGATCACGTCTCATTTGTTGCCGGAAAATTATCCAAATCATGTGGCATCCTTTACAAAATTAGAAATTGTCTTACCACTCCTGCTAAAAGGCTATTGTACTATAGCCTTATTTTTTTTTCTGACGTATTATGTAAACGTGCATGCGCCTACCTACAAAACAAACTTAAGACCTATCGTTCTTAGTCAAAAGCGTGTCATCAGAACACTATCTCATGCAAGCAGACGTGACCACACGTTGCCTCTCTTTCGTCAATGGAACATTCTCCCACTGTGTTAAATCATTAACTTTTCCGCTGCAGTGTTTGTCTACAAAGCTTTGAATCATTTAACTTACATTGAAAACAGTTTTTTCATTAGAAATAATCCTATGTATGATTTTTGCAACAATGCGGATTTGCAAATTCCCCGAAATTCGTCGACACGGTCCCAACTATTTTTATAATACAGAGCTGTTTAAACCTGGAATTCGATTACCATAGATATAAGGACTGGCAGAAGAATTGCTACCTTTAAACGTGAACTAAAATTATACCAGTTTGAACTTGTACGTGCAGAAACTTTTGAATTGTAATTTACTTTTGCTGTGCAATTTTCCGTGTCAACTAGTTGTGTTTCAACATCTCATCTATAGATGCTTTCATTCTCTATTTATAAATTTTCTCTCGCCTCACATGCTCAAATTTCCAATTATCTTGTTCATGTAGAAATCCGTCCATTTAGTGTACCCATAGATTATGACTCATTGAGAATTTCTTTCCTGAGTGCATATGTTAATATGTCATGCTAGCTATGCAGTTAGTTCCAAATTGGTGCCATCGTACGCGAAACAATGTGTGAGTAATGTAATAGACAACCTCATGTCGGACATTTTCTGCTCTCAAGCTAAGTAAATGACAGTTGAAACAATAAATAGTCATGATAAAGTAAACGCCGGTGATCAGACTTACTCTGCTTACTTTCCTCGAAATTAATGATCCAATTTAATGCTTGCATCTGTCTCAACATATTAAAAAGTGGAGAGTAGAGGATGTCTTCCAACAATTTCCGTCGGTTGGTCCTTACTCATCAACCCTAGTTTAAGGTTAATATTAAATTCACCTAGGTAGCAAATGTTGTCTGCAGAACAGCTCATGCTGGCGAAGACTTGGTACGTATCATCTGTGTATTCTGATATTTCTGTTATTTTGTCAACGTGTTATGATACCTAAATAAATTTTAAATCCTTTAAATATTTTTAAATCTTTTAACTACCGTCCAATTAGTCTCACCTCAGTCATTGGCTGCTACTCTTTTTCAGAAATATAATCAAAATCCACGACACTAAATCTCCAATTGATATCATTTACCTTGACTTTCAAAAGGCCTTTGATAAAGTCCCCCACAAGCGCCTAATTATTAAATTGCACAGCATCGGTATTCGAGGCGAGCTTTACAGCTGGATAAAATGCTGGCGCACGGACAGACGGCAGTGAGTTGTACTTAACGGAGCTTCCTCTCCCTGGGAGCAACACTTCACCTATCCGCGAGTTGGTGCCAACATTCAATTCTGGTCTCCATTCCTTAGAAAAGACGTTTTGAAACTTAAAATGGATCAACGTAGAGCTACCAAGTTTATCCTCTCGCTGCGGAATAAATCGTAAGAAGACAGGATTTGGTAACCAAATCTTTATTCACTAGAGAAACGTCGAGTCAGAGGCGACATGATCGAAGTGTGGAAAATTATGAAGGGGAAGAGAAACGTCGATCGAGCGAGCCTTTTCACTCTAGATACAAACGGAGTGACTAGGAACAATGGATACAAAATCGTTGGGAAACGTTTCGCACTCTACATCACGCGCATTTTTTTCTCGTACAGAGTTGTCGAAGAATAGAACCAACTTCCAGCGGGGGTTGCAAACAGCAATACAAACGAAACGTTTAAGTCGCGGCTCGATAAGTTCTACATAAATGGCCGATAAATAGCTAAACCCTTCCATTTCCTGTTGTTATAAAATAAAACAGAAATAGCACACGAAGCTCTCATAGACGTTCTACTTCAAAACTAATCCTCTTGCAATCAAAAGGCAACCTAGTTTGGGCCAGTAGGCCTCTGAGACATTCTACTCCAGAACTAACACTCTTGCTACCAAAAGGCAACCTAGTTTGGGCAAATAGTCCTGTTGTTGTCTTCCTACGCTTGTAAACACTTGTTAACACCTGCCCGCAAATTGGTGCCACCATTTACAAAAGCAACACTGCTCATGCCCGCGATTTGGTGTAAGCATTTACATAAACAACACTACACCTGCCCGCGAGTTGGTGCCAGCAGTAACATAAGCCACGTAACACCTGCCCGCGAGTGGGTGCCAGCATTTGCATACGCAACACTATACCTGCCCGCGAGTTGGTGTAAGCATTTACAAAAGCAACACTACATCTGGCCGCGAGTTGGTACCAGCATTTACATAAACAACACGATACCTGCCCGCGAGTTGGTGCCAGCATTAATATAAGCAGCACTACACCTGCCCGCGAGTTAAGGCCAGCATTTACATGAGCAACACTACACCTGCCCGCGAGTTGGTGCCAACATTTATATAAGCAACACTATACCTGGGAGCGAGTTGATGTCAGCATTTACTTAGGCAACACTACACCTGCCCGCGAATTGGTGCCACTATTTACATAAGCAACACTACACCTGAACGCGAGTTGTTGCCACCACTACACCTGCCCTCTAGTTGGCACCTGCAATTACAAAAGCAAACTACACCTGCCCGCGAGTTGGTGCAAGAATTTACATAAGCAACACTTCACCTCCCCGCGAGTTGGTGTCAGCATTTACTTAAGCAACACTACACATGCCCGCGAATTGGTGCTGGGATTTACAGCAACACTACACCTGCCCACGAGTTGGTGCCAGCATTTACATAAACAACGCTATACCTGCCTGCGACTTGGTGCCAGCATTTACATAGGCAACACAATACCTGGGAGCGAGTTGGTGCCAGCATTTACATGATCAACACTACACCTGCCTACGAGTTGGTGCCAGCATCTACATACGCAACACTACACCTTACCGCGAGTTGGTGCCACCATTTACATAAGCAACGCTACACCTACCCGCGAGTTGATGACAGCATTTACATAAGCAGCACTGCACCTGCCCGCGAATTGGTGCCGGCATTTGCATAAGCAACACTATACCTGCCCGCGAGATGGTGCCAGCATTCACTTAAGCAACACTACACCTGCCCGCAAGTTGGTGCCAGCATTTACATGAGCAACACTACACCTGCCCGCAAGTTGGTGCCAGCATTTACATAAGCAACACCAAACCTGGGAGCGAGTTGGTGCCAGCATTTTCATAAACAACACTACACCTTACCGCGAGTTGGTGCCACCATTTACATAAGCAACGCTACACCTGCCCGCAAGTTGGTGCCAGCATTTACATAAGCAACACCAAACTTGGGAGCGAGTTGGTGCCAGCATTTTCATAAACAACACTACACCTTACCGCGAGTTGGTGCCACCATTTACATAAGCAACGCTGCACCTGCCCGCGAGTTGATGACAGCATTTACATAAGCAACACTACACCTGCCCGCGAATTGGTGCCGGCATTTGCATAAGCAACACTATACCTGCCCGCAAGATGGTGCCAGCATTCACTTAAGCAACACTACACCTGCCCGCAAGTTGGTGCCAGCATTTACATGAGCAACACTACACCTGCCCGCGAGTTGGTGCCAGCATTTACATAAGCAACACCAAACCTGGGAGCGAGTTGGTGCCAGCATTTACATAAACAACACTATACCTGCCCGCGAATTGGTGCCACTATTTACATAAGCAACACTACACCTGAACGCGAGTTGGTGCCACCATATACATAAGAAACACTACTGCTGCCTGCGAGTTGGTGCCGGCATTTACATAAGCAACACTATACCTGCCGCGAGTTGGTGCCGCATTTACATGAGCAACACTACGCCTGCCCGCGAGTTGGTGCCAGCATTTACTTAAGCAACACTATACTTGGGAGCAAGTTGGTGCCAGCATTTACATAAGCAACACTACAACTGCCCGCGAATTGGTACCACCATTTTCATAAGCAGCACTACACCTGCCCCGAGTTGGTGCCAGAATTTACATAAGCAACACTATACCTGCCCGCGAGTTGGTGACAGCATTTACAGATGCAACACTACACCTGCCCGCAAGTTAGTGCCAGCATTAACATAAACCACACTTCACCTGCCCGTG
>SDVV010030573.1:0-11659 GCA_016164225.1 Gammarus roeselii
CAGTGGCAGGCGTCAGACGACAGCAGTGGCAGGCGTCAGACGACAGCAGTGGCAGGCGTCAGACGACAGCAGTGGCAGGCGTCGGACAACAGCAGTGGTAGGTGTCGGAAGACAGTAGCGACAGGCGTCGGGAAGCAGCAGCGACAGGCGTCAGACGACAGCAGTGACAGGCGTCAGACGACAGCAGTGGCAGGCGTTAGACAACAGCAGTGGCAGGCGTCAGACGACAGCAGTGGCAGGCATCGGACAACAGCAGTGGTAGGTGTCGGAAGACAGTAGCGACAGGCGTCGGGAAGCAGCAGCGACAGGCGTCAGACGATAGCAGTGACAGGCGTCAGACGACAGCAGTGGCAGGAGTCAGACGACAGCAGTGACAGTCGTCAGACGACAGCAGTGACAGTCGTCAGACGACAGCAGTGGCAGGCGTCAGACGACAGCAGTGGCAGGCGTCAGACGACAGCAGTGGCAGGCGTCGGACAACAGCAGTGGCAGGCGTCGGACAACAGCAGTGGCAGGCGTCGGACAACAGCAGTGGCAGGCGTCGGACAACAGCAGTGGTAGGTGTCGGAAGACAGTAGCGACAGGCGTCGGGAAGCAGCAGCGACAGGCGTCAGACGATAGCAGTGGCAGTGGCAGACGTCAGACGACAGCGGCAACAGGTGTCGGACAACAGCGGCGACAGGCAACGGGTGCCAGCAGTGACAGGCTACGGCCGGGCGACAGAACCGTCGGAGTGACATTACACGCCACCCAATCATTGCAACACACGCTATGAACACAAGTCCCCAGTACCGGCCGCGTGTGGCACGCTGTCACAGCAGCTGTCAGGAAGACTCGACACCAAGGGACGGAAGCAGCCACAGGAAAAGTGGCCTCAGACGAGGGCTTGAGAGGGAGAGGAAAGCAAGGCACTGTGCCAGCGACACGTGCTGGTGGGTCACATGCACCGACACAGCTACTTTATGGGACACTTTCATCCAACGAGGAATAAGGTGACGAGAGAGAAAGCGGCCGAAATGAGGGGAAACTTCAAGTTGGGTGGTAAGCTTTACGTTGTAAACATAGATGAGGGCAATGGCCCATCGAAAGTTACACAAGGGAACATAAACCAGCATGCAGTGGGCCACTGATTGAGCGATTAGAAAGATGGTAACAAGAGGAAGCATAAATTACAAAGACATGTGCCGCAATGCCGCCATGCACTTACTTTAGTACGCCGTGTTTTATAGCTTACGACAATGAAGGCCTTCTGAAAAGAACGTTCTCAACAGCCGACAAAAATGGGTTGTGTGTGACGTCAAGCAACGGAAACCATCAAGTTTTAAAACGTGAAGAACATGACAGGACGCACGGTGTAAGCATCCATAGAATAGTACAGCGAGCGACAGGCGGAAAGGCAGTGAAGTTTTTTACAGTCTGTTGTTCAATCAAGTTCTTTTTTGTGTAGTGCGGTCTTCATAGAATTTACCCTTTGCTATTCAGTCGTGGAACTGGTCATTAAAAATCAATAGGAAATTAAGCCTTGTTTGTCAGCAGTACTAAAATCTTACAAATTAGTGGTGCCTTTCTTGTTGTCCAAGTCTGTACTCGATAAGAAAGGACCTCATACATGCGTTATCATCAACACCTAAACCATGCTCCATATTACTTGAAATCGTGTATTACGCCTTCTCACGAACACTGCGGATGTTCAAGAATAGTAAGTTGATTCATACAAAAACGGTATGTTATTCTTGCTGACCGTTAAATTTATATGCAATAGATCTGAAATAGGTACCTATAATGACATACCAATATCTCGTAACTGCACGAGTAATTGGGGCCGTGTATGAACGACCTTTTACTTTCCTAGATGAAGAACACGATTTTATCCGAAACAAGACTTAACGAAAAAGCTGTCCATGTGAGTCTAAAGCACTCAATAAATATGAACGATATCCTGATGACACAAGGTGTTGCTATCTGACACTGGGGTCTCTCATATAACAATTGGTGTGAGTAATTAATTCAGATTTACAGTCTAATTCATTGGACGATATGGGTGGGTCTATGCGAGTCAGAGAGCCACTGCCATGACAAACAAACAAAAAATGTCCGGATTGAACTCCCGTCAAATGGAAAAAATCCTGACACCATTTCGAGCAAAGCTCTTCAAATGGGATGTTGATATTTCAACTAAGCGTTGCAAAGCGCAAAGCTCTTCAAATGGGATGTTCATATTTCAAATTAGCGTAGCAAATACATTTCAGGTTAAAAACCTAACATACATTCTTTTTGGTTTGATACAAAAAGAGTTGCATTTTGAAAATCCTATGAGAAAAATTAAATTGTCCGACAGCCGTTCGGTCAAACAGCCGATGCCTTTCAGTAATTGCCAGAGGGAGAGAAATAAGTATCTGGCAACCACTTGGCCAAGCAATTCATTTCACTTTATAAACACTACAAACATACACTCGGTCGATTTAACAGCAGCTGTCATTTGTTTTGGCAATATTAGAAACCAGGAAAACTTTTTCGATCGATATATAGACAAAGACACTAGGAGGAATCGCCCAGGAATGAGGAGAGTGGCCGACGGCAAGGTGCACCTCACAGTCCTCTCATACTCACATTCAAACAACTTAGCCTTTTGCGCTAAAGGGTCCGGCCCGGCCGGAAGACCCCGCAACACACTCTGGGTCACGAGTGCGGTCAGATGTCATTGTCAACAGCAGGGCCTGACGGTGACTGGTTTACCCTTGCTGTGTCTAAGTGACTGCTCCCCCCCCCCCAACACTCACGGTCATCCCATTTCTCAACGAGATGCCAAGGGCGGGAATGCACATCAGGGCAGCGCAACAAAAATCCTTCATTCATAACATTCTCAACTCACACCTATCAATTGCACGCTCTTTCACTCTCTCCACACTCATCTATTTCCATTCTAACGCTTGCTTTGCACCATTCATCTACCTACATTTTAGTCTACCTCTAGGCCTTCATCATCCTTTTCACCCATCTTACATCATCCATCCTCACCATGTGCCTGAAAGATCTCAGAACACGCGAATCAACTCAGTCCACTAACTTCGTCACCATCCCTGTTCTAATTCGAACGGCGTGTTATTGATCCTGTCTCTCAGCGTCACTCCAGCCATGCTTCTCAAACAATTCAGCTCAAAAATATTCAACCTTCTGGACCATTTGCTCTCACCCACCAAGTTTCAGCTCCGTAGAGCACGGTTGGGACACCTACCCTCTCTCTGCTGCAATACCCAACGTCCTACAGCTCATTACAATATCAACTGCACCAAACACTTTTCACCCTTCCTTCACTCGGGACTTGACTTCAGTTTCAAACAGTTCAGTCTTCTCCACATGGGAGCCCACGTACTTAAAACAATGATCTTCTTGCAATAACTCTCCATAAAGGAAGACACTATTTCTGCTCGCATCGACATTCCTCGAGCCGTTTCCCCCTAGCTAGGAGAGTGGTTAAGTTAGGCTGATACAGAGGGAGGAGGCGCCCAATCTCCCCGCAAAAAGACAGCTGTGTCTATACCGAGGCTCGAACTCGCGACATGCAGCACCAGAGGCTTACACTGCAGCCGGACACGGTCACCACTCGGCCACGGCGGCCGACATTAATTCGATGCCTCCTTCTTCAGAGACTCTACCAAACTCTGACAAAAGCCTACACATCGCAGCCAGTGCCGTTTCATACACAAATAGTAACTGGCTCAACTTCCAACTCCGCTCATTCGCTTCCAAAAGCACTAAGCCACGACCCATTATACTCGCGTTCACCTCCCTGACCACCCCGTCCATGTAGAGATTGAATAGCCAGGGAGACATAACGCTGCCTTGTCTCAAACCAACTTTCACTGTAAACGAACACATGGTAGACCACTTCACCGAACAGCTCGTAAACAATGTGAAAAAATAAGTTAGATTTTTTACAGTGCATAGCCGTCCAAAGAGGCGTGATATTGGTAGACCTCTTCAGTCGAGGAAATGTTGCAGTAGGAGCAAATTAACCGAAAAACGTCATGGCGTGAGGCGGAAAGAAGATGGGTCAGGCCGAAAACTTGTAGAATTTCACAAATCATTTAGATACCAGTTGAATTTAGGTACGGCGCATTGCGTTGTTCAAAGACTTCAAATACGGTTCACAGAGTTCAGTTTAAAGAAGGAATATGTCTCATGCATGTCGAAACAACACGCGTTTAGCAACAGCACTTTATGGATTTTCTAACACTTATTGTCACAAGGTCTCCAGGAGCCGGAACCTGCTCTCGGGAATAAAGCTCTGTTAAACAAGGCTGACCATCAATGGAGCCTGAGATGATGTGCTCTCACCAGCTATGAAGGGCCGAAGGACACAGCCTCTCGAGGACTACTCGGTCAAGAGGAGAAGGTGAATGACCCGGGAGTAGTGTTCTCGCGCGCGGGAGAGGGCCAGGCTGAGTTACGTAACACAACAGGACGAGGACTCTTGACCCTGGCAGGCCAGCTAGGTTAGGGATGGTGTAACGACGTGCCAGAACCGGAATCTAGTTTGACCTCATAACACGAAAAGGTCAACGCACGCTCATGTAAACCTGGAACAAAGGGGCGATGGAATTGGGCTTCGTCCATGAGCCATGCGATACTACTTTTGCAGTTTGAACATTTTGTTCAATTTAAAACGGTGATCCACGAGTAGCAAGTTCCCGCGAATTTCTCACGAGTAGCAACACGAAGACGATAATGTACAGAAATCAGCAAATCAGGATGATATGTTCAACCTTTACAATAAGCGTAACACAAGTTACAATAAACGGAACAAAATTATGATAACGACAGTTATTAGAATTCAATTATGAAATACGTCCCTCAGAAGATCTGCTCAGCAAAGAATTAGCGCACATTTGACACTGAATTTGTTTTGGATGACAACACACGTCATTGCTCTTGAAACAAGTTTAAAATCAGAAAATATGAAGGATACCGTTGGCACGCTCAGAAGATATGAAGGATACCGTTGACACGGCTTCTTTTCACCTATCAACTTACAATTAATTGATTAGCTATCAGAAAGTGCATAGCAAAAAAAACGTTGATATAAACTCATGTCCTGCGATGATTGGCGACATACACTAACTAAGCCCGAAACTGATAGTCATAGGCAAGACTAGGGTGATTCGACCCACAACTAAACCAAGAGAAGAACGACACAGAAACACGGCGACACGGACGATACAGGTCACTTACAAAAAACTGAGAGAAGAACGGAACAGTAACACGGCGACACGGACGATACAGGTCACTTACAAAAAACTGAGAGAAGAACGGAACAGTAACACGGCGACACGGACAATGAACAGAAGGAACGATACAGGTCACTTCAAAAGAACTAAGGAGAATGGAACAGTAACACGGCGACACGGACAATGAACACAAGGAACGATACAGGTCACTTCAAAAGAACCAAGAGAAGAATGGAATAGCAACACGTCGACACGGACCATGAACAGAAGGAACGATACAGGTCACTTCAAAAGAACCAAGAGAAGAATGGAACAGCAACACGGCGACACGGACAATGAAAAGAACGAACGATACAGGTCACTTCAAAAGAACTAAGAGAAGAACGGAACAGTAACACGGCGACACGGACAATGAACAGGAGGAACGATACAGGTCACTTTAGAAGGGCAAACCTGGCAACATGCTTGGCTGACAATTCGCAGTTAACAGTAACCGTACGTGTAAGAGAATAATGACAGTAAATACAAAAAAACTTGGAAATTCTTACAAATAATATTCAATAAAAATTGTACGGGATTTAGCCAATAACCAATAGAAGGATAAATACTGGGAAAGACAACCAATCTAGCCATCAAACAGAAAGTAGACGTTGTCTGCTACTCGTTAGTATGGTGCTATTATTTAATTAAAGTTATCGAAGGTTGGCATCCATGCAGAATCGTCGAGGCCTTAGCAGTTTAAAACTCCGTCGCGTTTGGGGTGTGAAGATCACAACACTCCAAACAAGGCAATGTGCCAAGCTCGATGATGAAAAAAGAGATCTGAAAAGGACGATGTAGAGCTCTGCGTATCGTATCGTTCTATCATTTGACCCGCAACACGTCAAAATCCATACATAATTGGCTAAGGCTTAAGTTTTTTTTTCAACTAGCCTAATTAAAAAAAAAATGCTTTATATCTCATAAATCTACGGCCAAATTATGTGCTTCGCGTCATGAAAACTTCAGGACTGAAGAAGTTCCCGTTTTTGTCCCTCGTCGCAAGGGACGAAGAGACGGACACACTAATTTGGCCCGGGGAGAAATAATCAGGAATACGATAAGCGAACCGTGAAATTTTCAAATCGAATCTTCAACAGCTGACATCGCCATTAGATGTTGACATGCAGCCTTCCTCCGCCAGGCAGGAGCCAAGCAGCCATCGCATTTGATGCGTCAGAGTGGGTCAGCACGGGAAGGGAGGCAACAAGCGATGGAGGGCCACCCTGCGTCGAGCCTGGCACAGACCGGCGCCGGACAGCGCCCGGATGGTCATACAGACGAACGGACGGGACACTCTCACCGCAGCCCCCCTCCACCCACACAAGGAAGGCCGGAAGGAAGAGCGGCCTGGCCTCATTGCACAGCAAAGTAATATGGTCTGAGCCATCCATGATCGAGGACCGGCCCACCGCAGGCCTGTAAGCGGGGCCTGATCAGCGCTTGCGGGCCGCCCGGCACGCCTTGATAGGCAGGCAGTGCCAGTAGGATGCATTTCAGTTCATATGGTAGATTATTTTAGATAGGATCAGAAAAAAATTTCAGGTCTTTTTTTTTGTTAGTACCAGTAGGGTGCATTTGATCATCGGAGTGTTGGCTTCAACATTGAAGACCCCTTGCTAGGCGGTGAATGAAAACGATTAGATAAATATGAATTATGAACTAGCCCAAATAAAACTTTGGCCTGCGGTCAACAAATGATACTACCGATCAACAAATACATTCTATTTTAAAGCAAACCAATGTCCACTGTCATACACGAATTAACTTCTATTTACTGCGTTGACTTGGTATCGAGGAGTACTAGCCAGTGTTCCGACACACTTTCCGAGACTAGTTTATGAAGCCTTCCAACCTGTTCGGTACAACTCGCTAACTGCAACAGAAGCACTCCGTACAGAGGCTCATTTTAACATTCCGCCCACACCAAGACGAATAAACGAGTATAGGCAAGTGGGCCTAAGTGAACAGGAAGGTGAATTTTAAATCAAAGAGATTCCTTGACATTCATTAAAAATAAATACAGATTTATAAAAGCGTTCAAAATTACCCCCACGGTTCATTAAATCCTCACGTCACTGTGTACCAACCGTGCGGGCAATCGGCTACTTCTCGTTCTTCTCCGGCTTCTTTGTTGGGCAGCCATTGATGAGCATAAATGGAAAGAAGTACATACAAAAATTACAATGGTTTTGACGTCGGTACAACATCAGCTATTTAGGGAAGCTTCCCAGTTGCGAGCAGACAAAACAAACTAGAGATACTTCACTATTAATTTGAGTTGAAAGTTAGATACAATAGGTATATTTTCCGGATTTAGGGCTAGGAACTCAATCGTTGAGCATGAAATTTATAGCAAGTAGCCTAACCGTCTAAACTTACATACGCCTGCTTCATCACACGTAAGTTCAAACTGATGAAGCACTAATTCGCGTCCATCACACAAGATTTACCGTGGTAATGAAAGGTGTTTCACTATGCGAGTGTCCGATCACCCTCCATTCGGGCCCAAAGAACGAGCGAATTACCAGACTGTACATAAATGTATAAAAAATACGCATACTCGCGTTTAATGTGGTATCAGTTCAAAGCGAAAAGACTCCTTGGAGTGACTAGGTCAGCGGAAATCTTTCTACAGCGTATTAGAGATACCGTATAAAGGTGGAGCACCCAAGACGCATATAACTTAAAACAGTATCTAAGAATTTCACCAGGTGAGTACTACTAGAGAAATTTAAGCACACCATTTTAAGACGGAGTAATGCAAGCAGAAAGCGGAAATGGAGCTAAGGGATGAATGGGCTGCAATGAATGATGAGCAGAAGCATCGTAACAAGTGAACGCTCGTCAAATGCAAGCAATCGTGCCATAATATGTCTCAAAAAACTCGTCACACAGAAGCTTCATTTGTTGGTTAGCTGCTTATCGTTGCAAGCCGCTAATCGAACTGTATTTTTCCTAACCTTCAACATACTAAACAGAAGCACACATCGAGTTCCGGAAGCGTTCCGTAATATGTGTCAGAGTGTTAATTTTGATGCACAGTCCTCAAACAGACTTGTATGCTGAGAACAGGGACGAGATCCCTCCCCAGTCCGCTCAAGTCGAAGGAATCTCGTCACAGCCGAAGACTGTACATCGACTGAACTGTTTCTAAAAAATTACCATTGGATTGGCGACGCAGCTCGCACACTTTAGAGCAGTGATAAGATTGCACGAGGGCGGTGACGCTAGTGCGCGGGAAACCATCAGTTGTTCGTTAAACGCAGGCCCGGCTGAAAACTCTTCACGATGACAGGTACTGCATTGCAAAAGGAAATGACCGCGAGGTGTTCATACCTGCGCTGATGTGGTCACCGATGTACACGAAGATACAGACATAATAGCCATCAACTTTCGTACGGCCGTACTATTGAAACAAAGCAAGCAGGAACTGTCAAGACCACTACACATGTTGTGGCAGAAATCCTTGGACACCTCTGACATTCCATGAAACATGCTGTAATCTTCTCTCTAGCAAGAGGAGGTTGCCTCACAAGTCCATCAAATAACAGACCAATTTATTTGGCATCACATGTAGTTAAAACATTTGAAAGAGTGAAATTTCCTTGAAAAAAAATAATAGTTCAACTCCAAGCAACATAGTTACAGAAATAAAAAAAGCAAATTGGCCCAACTACTATGATAAAATAATCAATGCAATTTGCGACATATCAAACGTGGATGTGATTTATCTCGTTTTTGCCAAGGCATTTGACAAAATAGATCACAGCATACTGTTATCTAAATTACATATTGCTGGTATCTAAGGAAATGTTCATGAATGAATACAAACTTTTCTGAAAAGTAGAACTCAATATGCGGCAGTTAATGGTGAAACCTCTGCAACAGTGGAAGTACTTAGTGCGGAACCACAAGGCACTGTGCTTGGCCCTCTGCTTTTCTTAGTAATGGCAAATGACGTGAGCGAAAACTGCCCACATTCATCCGTCTCCCGCTTTGCAGATGATACCAGAGTACTAGGCATAGTGAAGGATGCAAAATATGTAGAAAGTGTTCAAGCTGATTTGAAATACATTTCCAAGTGGGCTGGTAAAAAACAACATGCAATACAGATCATCCAAATTTGAATTACTAAGATATGGAAAAAATCTGACCTAAAAACATAGTCATTCTAGCAACAATGCTGCCATTGAAGAAAAAGAAAGCTTGCGTGACATGGCGTAATAATACAGAATAATGCTTCATTCGATGAACAAATTGCAAAGGTGAGACTAGTGGCAGAAGACGGTGTTCCTGGGCCATGAGGGTCTTTATGTAAAGAGAAAAAGGACAATGCCGACTCTTTGGAAACAACTAAGTCAACCAGTTATGGACTATTGCTCCCCTCTGGATCCCACATTAACGGATAGATAGATCTTGAAAGGCTTGAATTGTTCAAAGAAGCTTCACCTCAAAAATTACAGAAGTAAAGGAAAAGGAGTATTAAGACGGATTGAATACCTTCAAGCTATACTCAATTCAAAGAAGTTTTGAAAGATTTATGGTCAAAAACGTTTGGAAAATTCTGGAGGGCTACACGGTCAATGTAAATGAAAAAATTGCAACAAACGTGACAATGAGAAATCAGGCAAGGATTGACAGAATCTGCTATTTCCAAAGTGCCAGAACGGACGGGCGGCGTAACGATGCAAATTCAAAAGCTCAACATGCCGGAGACCTCAGCTATTCAACCAAATAACACTGGAAATACGTGAAATAAAACGTGAGCCGCAATTGTCAGCCACAACAAGCATGTTGAGGTTCAAAAACCGATTGTACAAGTACCTCAGCTGTGTTACTGATAAACCTCTTATGAATGGATACCCTCAATGTGGAGACAACTCTACTCCATCGTATCGCTAAACCAGGATCTGACTGGCGATTGTGGCAGCGACATGCAAATGCTGACGCCACAGCAGGAGAAGAGAATGTCCCGCAGCTGTGGGTCAGGTGGCAGCTACTCAGCAACCAGCTTTTTAAAGCGAAGTTTCAATAGGTACTCATAGTTTCCCTTGAAGGTAATCGCAGAATAACGACGTTCGACCTCTGCCTGAAGGTTGGAGGGCGATAACACACTCGCATTTGTTTCGCTGGTTACGAGGGTACGACCTCAGCCCTATGGGTCGATCGTGGAATGGCCTCAGCAGTGCGACAAACGCACATTACCGTAGTTGATCACGATCACCGTCCTACCGTTTGCGTCGGCTGTTTGTGTGTACAATCGTTAAAAAAATAGCCTAGAGATTCCCCGCCCCCGTAGCAGACCTCAATTCCTTCCTCCCTTCGATAGCCCCGCCCACATTTAGTCACTGCACTTCAGTCACTTCATAAGCGTCTAAGGGAAAAGGCAACACTCGCCTACTCATCAGACTTGCTGTGGGGCATAATTAGCTTTAATGAAGGGATGCCAATACATGACAGGTTGCAATCAATGACGATACAAATTTGAATGTTGATTAAATAATCGATCACCAACGCCACGCGAGTAATTCATTTACGTATCGATAGCAGCACCATTATTTCGTTCTGACCGAATCAAACCCTATTGCTATCCCCCCTTAATGTTGAAGGGGTTTTTCAAGTTTCAATAGGCTGTTAGGGTGCAGCAATATACACTGACTTCTTCATTGCAAACAAAATCTGCCAACAAAAGTGAGGATAGATAACATTTCCTTAATTCACTGAGTTGCGCTAAGAAGAATCAGAACTTCGGTTACGTTGGATTGCCTCAAGGGCGCTGCGCACTGGTCTCAATGCAGGCAACATCTCGGGTTCGACTCCAGGCTATAGGGACTACAGCAGCTTTTCCTATGATGAAATCGGTACTCATCATGGTGTGGTACAAATTTGAATGGATAGAGGGAGGGTCAAGTTTTTTAATCAATCAGGTAAAACATAGTTTTTCTGGCACCTAATATATTTCCTTAGCAGTACAGTCGACTGCTACACACCCTCCCCAGCTTGTGATGGCAGCCTTCTTCTGTCCCGCGCCGTTTAATAGCTAACCTTCAACCATCCAATTACCATGGGATCGTTACAGTTTTTCAATCCAGCACTAGCACGTGTTAATGTTTTTTACTCTGCTATATATGCATACGAATGTGGAGGTATAAACTGTAATGAACTTTACGTATTGGTATTATTAGATAAGTAACGTAGAAAAATATAAGTTGATGAGTGGTATCGACTGGGAATCCTCATATCAAATCCTTTCGAAATGGTCTCTCTCCAAGTTAATTTTCTGAAACCAGTCATCCGGGAAACCGTCATTGATCATGCTTTCCATTCATTCATTCATTCATTCATTCATTCATTCATTCATTCATTCATTCATTCATTCATTCATTCAT
>SDVV010030574.1:0-11659 GCA_016164225.1 Gammarus roeselii
TTATATAATCTATGAACATGTATATGCACTACGAATAATTCGTAAGCTGTCCGTTCGTCCGTTTGCGTCGCTCTTCTTCGCGCCGCCCGACCGTCTTATCAGGGACTCGGACCGTCTTATCAGTGACTCCGCCTAACCCCCGCTCCCCGCTAATCAAGCCCTATCTATAATCCTTCACTAGTGGCATTCTCACGCTCCTTTTAACTACTAGTGCTCATAATTTTCAAACATTAAAACTCCCCGACTCTGACCACAGTTCACACGTCACTTCCAACGCGAAGAGCCCGTCCCTTAATCAGAACGTCCTACCAATACGCAGACCTCGCCCCAAATTCAAAACATTGCTAGCAATACGTAGACACCGACCCTAAATCAGAATGTCGCTTCCAAACGCAGACCCCGCTTTCAAATCAGAACTTTGCTTCCAGCACGCAGACCCCGTTCTTAAATCGGATCGTCACTTCCAACACTCAGACCTCGTCACCAAATATGAACGTCACGTCAAACACGCACATCGCTTTCCCTCCGAATCAACTTGCTTTTCAATTTGTTTTGCCGCATTGTAAACCTTAATACGTTCCATGCTCATGTCTGCCACAGCCTACAGAGCGGTGTGCCGCTCCTCGCAGGGAAACAAAGTGACAGCATCAATGAATGTTTACACAACTTTGCTAATATTGACTCATGGCAGTGGAATTAGAAGGCGTCGAAAATATTCCTTGGTAAATATGAGTGTACATAAGATTTCATAGGTGCGGATATGTCCCCGTACATCTGTTCATAATACCACGCTAATGAACGATAAGGCATTACGTTGGCCCACTGCAAGGCATACATGAGCTCATGAGTAGTGTATATAGGAGCATAACGTGCCCTGTGAAGGAATAAGATAGGGCAGAATTAGAGGTGGGGCAGGGGTTGGCCAGTGTCAGCGGCGCGAAGGGTAGCGGCATGCGGGCGGCGCAAAGGGTAGCGGAAGGCGGGCGGGGCGATGGAAACGAAGGTGAATGACTCTTTCGGACGGACGGACAGCTCGTGGATTGATCACAAGGTATGTTATTAGGTTATAAATATTATTAGGTTTAAATAAATAAATACGTTATTTGAATATAACGTTTTTATATACATATAGGTATTTGCATTTCAATGCTGGGCATGCAGTATTGCAATTCAATTGCATGTCATATGCATATATGCATTTTCAATGCTAGTCTTCTGAATGTTCAGGGGTATTGATAACATACATTTATATGACAATTTCTTATTGATAATAAATCTAACGGTTACATAATAATTTACATTCCGTATTAAAGGGTAAAATCCCGTACAGTTCCTGCTTGTAGGAATTTGGATTTCCGGACACGTTCATGATGAACGTGTATTATTTCTATATCATTCGCTGTTGGAGAACCGCTCGATTATCTTTTTGACGGGTATATTTTGACATAGGTAATACGCAAAGTGGATGCAGTAAGCTCCACTGACAAACGATTGATCACTTTGGATCGGTTTCTCTAGTGCAAGTTGTATTATTGACTGAGTATTATAATACGATGCTATATTTCCTTCATATATTTCTGGATGAAACCCAAATGGATCAAAAAAGTAGTGTTTGTTATCATTTTTTAATATTAGGATCCAATGCCCCATTTTATTAGGATTGCTTTCGCTGTTAACAATCATGTAGCTGTTCATTGGATGCATGGGCACTCTGTTTTCAGCAAAACATCCTATATAGGCACGTTTCATAATAGGATCGCTCTTGGATATATTTTCTATATGATTATTATCCATGTTAATTGTAGATAGTTAGGGAATACCCTCCTTGCCGAATTTATTTGTATGACACCGAGTGTGTAACCTACCAGGAACAAGATCTTTTTCGTAGTGGGTGGATCTTCCCAATTCACTGTTATACGTAGGTTTGCTCTTTTTTCTTGGTTAATGACATCTTTAGAGTCGGTTGGCCTTGGTATCTATTACAAATAAATTTCTTCCTGTAGAAATTTTTTGTCGGGTGATGAGATGAGAGCTGTTACGCGTTCCTAGAGCCGAAAGTGCTTGATGGTATGCTTGGGCGCACTCTCTTGGAAACGATGATCTAATGTTGTTAACACAGTTTCCGTTTACATCGACGATAACGTTTGTGATATCATTAGGCTAGAAGTAAATTGGATTGCGATCATATGCTCCGTTATGTGCCGCTTGATCAAAGAGAAGCAGGGCTAATTTATGTGGAACAACCCTGTTGAAGGGGAAATTAATAGAGATAGAGTTTTGACAGGTAAGAAACGTGATTGTTTTGACAATAGGTCGATCGAACATGTATTCAATATGGTCAATGTTTTTGTGGGCGCTTTATTTAGAGCAAGCAAAGCTGGAGGGTATGGTATAATCTTATTGCGCCATAATTTACATGAATCAACTAAATAGATGTATTGTGTATTGTCATGTGTTAGAAGAACGCTATTAGGTTTTGCATGCTCCAAAAGTATATTTACGCTGACATTATCCAACAGATAACTGCTGCAACCGGATACATCAAACCTTAGTGGTTCAATCATATGTATACCATGACGTACACTTTCTTGAATCCAGGTCTCATTTTCGTTTCGATTAGCAAAATTCGGTGCAAAGATGGAATTTGGAATGGGTGTGTGCAGCGATATATACATCATATTCAGCCCTTTATTATTTAGATCGGAGCTTCTCATGGATGTATAGGCGTTGAGATAATTCAGTAGTCCTGTAAAACTGTTTCCTTCACACTGAATACCATTTAGGAATAAAGAATGACTTTGGAACATGCGATGAAAAAATCCGCCAACGAGTGGAACATGTGCAGCGGCAGCCAACGAGCTTCCATCTGCATTTCTCACACGGATTTTCACTTATGCAGTTAACGAGCTCCAGTCGAACATTTCACTATCCGACCCTGGAATATGAAATTCTATGAAGAAATTGGAAATTCTACCATCATAAATATTTTCTTGTTAACGGATGGAAACATACCAATCACTCCCATATCATAGTTTTCCGTACGAGCTTCTAGCCCTGTCATGTTGAGATATGATTAACCAAGCATGTTGTCGGTATAGAACCTCACCCGAAACTAACGGTAATGGTACATGAACAGTGGTATTTATTGGTGATTAAATAATGGACGACACGACTCCATCTTTCTTCCATGATGCTCCTGTGATTTACGTTTTTTCGTTACTTTCCCTGTAATCTTACCTCCAGGTATAGCTTTCTTTACAATATTCATGAGTGTAGCAATCCCATGTTCCTTGGTTGATTTTCACATATCGTTCTGCTCCGAGTAATCGTGTGTCATGTTTCGAGCCATATCGGCAGCTGCAGGCAGTACAGTTTTTTGTTGACAATGCAATGTACGTCTTACAAGACTGGCTATGGTTAAGAAGAATTTACTACCCCTCTGGTACGATATCGGACTTGTGAATCTGTCAATGTCATGCAAACTTCCACCGCGTATTTTGTCACGTTTCGCGAATAAAACTTTGTATTCTTTGTACGATGGATATGCATATCCCCCCTTCATGACAGCTAGTTACCAAATGACTTTATTTATATCCAGCGGTATATTTATATGGCTGTAGCTTATTTTAAAATGCAATACGCATAGGTTCGATCCACCATCCTTGAACGGGATGCTACCGCCAACACCATCTCGTAGATCGACGGAAATGATGTCAATATGACTACGCTGTAATTTTTTATACATGACATTGGGACGCGTAAATGAATAAGATTTATTATTTGGAATAACATCATAAATATTGACTTGCTTGCCACCCATAAAATTGCGCGAAATTATATCACAGTAAACGTTTATGTAGCGTACATTATCGTTCAAAAAGGACATTTTTTCGCTTACGGCACCTCCACCGACATTATATTTACACACCGCTCCGCCACTAAATAAACTGATCTATCTCCGACAGAGTACCAATACACCGTGGCTTCAGTATATTTGTATTGCGACATAAAGGCATTGAACTTTATGAGTTGCGTCCTGGATAAATATTGTTAGTAAAACTTGAAGATGTGTTGTTTTGGTACAATTTGCTGCTGCCTAGCGATGAGACATAGACAAAAAAGTCCTCCGGTTCCTGCATCCAGCACTGGGTCCCACGTCATACTGACAACAAACCGCTTGCAGACATCATTATATACTCTAACTGGTAGGACAATGAAACATGTTCAAGTATACATGAATTTATTTACATTTTTACAACATACTAGGAGCATCTTCAGAATATAACCTGAATATGCGGATGTGCTTTCGTCGCTCACGCGAGTCTTCTCGCCAGAGACGGCATCCCCAGGCTTAAGTCTCTTCCATGTTAAATCCATGTTTACATCGACATCATCATCATCACCCAAGACACATCGCTTCCTCATTTTAGTGACGGAAAGTCCAACTTCAATGTATTTTTTGGGAATGTCTGGATGCCCATAGGCAAGAGTTGTGCACGCACTGACATAGTATCGTGTGTTTTCAAACTTACTGAGGCAATTTTTAACAGTGCGGACAGTTTGAAGCTGGCATGCTTGTGCGCTAATGTTGTGTATGGTCTCAAAGTGTGTGTATCTTTTCTGGTTATGAATGTCGCTGTATTGTTTACGTCTGATTTTGGCTTGTCTTTTATTTGATACATCGTACAGGGGATGATTTTCAGGGTAGTTGGAGAAGTCCATGTATTCAACCACAGGAGCGTGACGCATTTCCGCCTCAATGTCGGCCACACATTCGAACTGGAGCAGCAACGAGTCTGTGTCCGAGTAGATGAGCGAGACGTTGTCCCCGTAGTGTGGTTTCAGTGCGTCATGAAATAAGCTGTAGATTTTTGCTTTAGCTTGTTCAAGCACGTAGAATCCAACTTGAAGTGAATGAACCATTCAGACATTTTTTTGCTTGAGAATCATGATGACTGTTTAGGGGCCGATGGCGTAGCAGTTTTTCAGGAGGGGGTTGGCAGTGTGCTTTCGGAACTCGTTGGGTGTGCACACAACCTTTGCCTCTAGACTTCTGTTGAGAGGGTTGAACAAAAGCTTGCCGTATATACTATTTGAGAGCAGTTCGTACAGGGAATTTTCGAAGGAGCTCGTAGACTCATGAGGTTTTTGGATATTTTTCACTATGAAGGATTTGAAAACCAGTTCCTGTTTGATACGAAAAATTCAATGAGCCTTGGTGACTTAGAACATTAGCAGACATGGAGATGTCACGTTTTTCAGAACATCGTCTAACGATATATATCATAACTGTAGTTATATCATTGCTGATTAAATTCTATTAAATCGGTCTACCAATAAGCTCATACATATATAAACAAATCACGTGTGATGTGACATTCAGTCATAATATGACATCATATATAACAAACGAAAATAAAACCATTGCGAATATCGTAGATATAAATAATACGATCGCAGGAAATAACAATGAAATAATTGAAGAAATCTTCATGAACGTGTCTGATAATCAACATTTGTGCAAGAAAGTGTGGGGTTTTAACCTTTAATATTGCATGTAAATTATTATATAACTGTTAGATTTAATATCAATAAAAAATCTCTTATAAATGTATGCTACAGTACATTTAAACATTCAGAGGACTAGCATTGAAATTCGAATATCTATATGTTCATATAAACGTTGTATTTATATAACCTATCAACATTAATAACCTATTAACAAACGAATAATCAGGTCCGCCGAATGAGTCACCTGATCCGAGCGCCACCCGCCTTCCGCTACCCTTCGCGCCGCTGATTCCGGCTAACCCCTCCCCTTCGCTAATTATGCCCCATCTTATTCCTTCACAGGGCACGTTTCGCTCCTATATACGCTACCCCTATGGACCGAATCGTTCTACGTATTGTGTTGCTTGTTTTATTATTTCTGCATTATCCTATTTCCACCCTCTAAGACGGCTAGACGGGGCGGGAAACTTGTGACCCTCACCTCTCCAAGCCGTACAGGGTCGCAAAAATATGCGTGGTTGGAGTACGGATGAAGCAAAGATGAAAGAGATAGATTAAATGTTTGCGATGATGAAACTTGATGTTTTGTCACAGAGTTTTGACCTAAATTTCGGTAGGGTAAATTGTTTTCAAGCTTACAAAAGTCGTGTTGATGGTAAAATATCCACACAGAAAACTAGTTATATGTTGATATCCTATTACCGGTTAGTTGACGTTCTGGTGTTACTTCACAGCATCATCGCATTGAATGTACTACATTTGAGAGAGAATTCACTGATTTTGCTATCAATTCCTTAAAATCTTAACACTAAAATGTGTCCTTAATAGCATGAAATTGCTGTGATACCCACTCGGTCGACAGTCATTCAACATTTGTCAGCATAGGCAAGGCAAGTTATACTGTTGCTCATGACGAACGTCATATGTACATTTGTTTTGGTTCTGGCAGAATGTTATGGGAGTATAGGTTGTGTAGGCGCTCTCGTCCCTCGCCATAGTAGCGTGACTGATCGTCATCTAAGACCACTGCAATTCAGTTTCAATTTGACACGTTTAAGTTCGTTTGTTGCTGACAACGTTTTTGCAAACTGTATACTGTAAAAATCAAATTGTTTGTTCTCTAAACTGAAATGCAATAGTCTGTGCAATTCAGTACAATGATTAAATAGTGAAACAGAACATCGTGCCTGCAAGCTGTAAAATTCTACCGTTTGGGCGTTCCATACGTTTGAAGGCATTCAGAGTCTAATACATAACTGAATTATATAGTGGTAAGCCGTTTTCCATTAGCATGCTCCCACTAACCTGAGTTTAAGATGTTGCCTTAACATTACGCCGAATATTACGCCAGCATGTTCCACATGTTGTGCTAATGCATGTTTGGCTGCTTCCACGTTGGAGGGCTGAACTGCTGTTGCTTCGGTAACATTCCCCAAATTTGACTGCATAATTTATTGTCAGGGTAATTGAATTACGAAAAGTCTATTGTTTTCTGCGTGTACACATTGTTTAGTTGTTATTAAATTCCAGTTAGCTTTGATTATTATTACTGACCAATGTATATTTGAAAACATACTTTGCTCCTCCGAGTTCCGACACATAAATTCTGAACATTTTTGTATATATTTATTTATACACAAGATCCACCTTGAGAATGCGTGAGGTGGAGGCGGCTCTAATGCATAGAGCCGCTTTGAGAATGCGTGAGGTAGAGGCGGCTCTAATGCTTAGAGCCGCCTTGAGAATGCGTGAGGTGGAGGCGGCTCTAATGCATGGAGCCGCCTTGAGAATGCATGGGGTGGAGGCGGCTCTAATGCATAGAGCCGCCTTGAGAATGCATGGGGTGGAGGCGGCTCTAATGCATAGAGCCGCCTTGAGAATGCATGGGGTGGAGGCGGCTTTAATGCATAGAGCTGCCTTGAGAATGCGTGAGGTGGAGGCGGCTCTAATGCTTAGAGCCGCCTTGAGAATGCATAGGGTGGAGGAAGATCATAATTTTAACCTCCTCCACCGCTTCCTCTTTTGCTTCATAGCAAGAAATAGTTGGTAAGAGAGGAATCATTATTCGCTACATTGAATCAAAGCAGAAGATTCATCAATGTCAGAGGGCACTGTATAGCGGAGCAGCGCTGCCTTTTTGGACAAAGTTTATACAAAGTAACTAAGGCACACTGATCTCCTCATGCAGTTGCCACCCACAGTCGCACTAAAGAATATCTTTAGTTGAAATATAATCTTTACGAATCCGCAATTCTGCACTTGATGACCGCTGCTGTGTGCTCTGAGAGAGCTTGTGGGCGTTTACTTAAGCCAAAGAAATGAATAATCTATTAGATGCCATCAATAGTAGAGTATATAGGTACGAATATGACCGGGGTATAGGGGGGGGGTGCCGAGAACGTCCTGGAGATAGGGACTACGAATATGCCCTGGAGGTCCACGGTACGAATATGCTCTGGATATATGGGGGTACGAATATGCCCTGGGAACCCTTCCTACGAATATGCCCTGGAGATAGATACTACAAATATGCCCTGGATATAAGGGGGTACGAATATGCCCTGGGAACCCTACCTACGAATATGCCCTGGGAACCCTGTCGACGAATATGTCCGGGGGGATAGGGGAGGGGAGTCAGTCGCGCGTGGTCAACATGAACGTATGTATTTACGTGTATAGAGCTGTATACGTACGTGCATGTGTATATTCGAGCGTATGTACGTGTACATGTATTGAAAAGAAAAAAATACGTATATAACATATTTTCAATGCAATTTAAAAATTTCAAAATGAAAAAAAATCGACGCCCGGACAAAGTCAAATCATTTTATTAATGTGAAAACTTGGCTACTAAAGAAAGGTCCTGGCGTCGAATATACAGATGCACTTACGTATACAGCTCTAAACACATGCATACATACATTCATGTTGATCACGGTGGGCGACGATGGGCCTAATGTTTTGCAAGATGTAACATGTAATCAAGATAAAAAAGGTATCCTCACTTCGAGAATGGAGTCAGTGATACGTGGAGAACAAGCGGAGACGTGCGTATCGTCTTAGAATAAATAAAAATGGATGTTCACATCTCAGAAATTGTTTACGAGCGTTGGATGAAAAAATTTCCAAGATGATTCAGCTTAGTTCGAGGATATATTTACGAGTGATGGAGATATCAATTATCTACAATTGCGGAGAACAAGAATCACAAAAGCAGGAACTATTATCCATATATGGAAGAACAATGAAGAAAACAGGATTTGGGTGACTGATTTCGAAACATTTCAGTCGTATGTAACAGAGTTCAAAGAAAATAAGAAGGTATATCTTGAAATTGATATGTCCCAAGCAGAAAAATTCCACACATGTAAGAAAGTTGGGTTAGTGGCAAATAAATTCTAGCTAGAGAGTGAAGAAAATCTGAAGCGTATGATGGAGTTTCTTTCATATAAAGATTGGAGGTACATTGAATTGGATAAGATTCGAATAATTAAAGGTCGTACAGAAGAAGAAGAAGAACATTTATGGAAATGCGGGGATCTACATTTATGGAGATACGGGGATGGAGCAGGTTTCCGTATTCATATCAAAGATATGGTGGACTATATGAAGGAATTTGAGAAGTGACTGCTACAAAGTGATGATAAGTAAGGTTGTATGTACGCACCATGTTGATACAAGAATGCATAAACATTGATGAATCCAGCAAGATCTGTAATTCATACTGATAAAAAACAATAAAACTATGAAAAATCCGAAATTAAATTGTTTATATTTTCCTAAAACTCAAAGGATAAGCGATGAATTGCATACATTGTGTCAGACGGAGGTAACATCGAAATATTTGAAGTCTGTTGGAGAATATATTTCAAGGGGTGCAACGCTACCCATTAACCTAACTCAGGGTAAATGCTGTATATGTGAGACATAATGGTTATATATAAATCAGAGTCCGATGAGAAAAAATACTCAGTCAATATTGGGATTCTGTTGTGAAAGTAATGAGATGATGGGGGTCTGTAAACATTGCCAGAAAGAAATAAAATTGAATAAACATAAATCCATGGGTAACGTGTAGTGACATTTGAAACGCTGTCATCGGGAAGAGTATGAAGAAAATATTGGAAAAAAAAGTCGAATAACTGTGCAAGTTGTCAGAGGATGAAGTGTCAAAAGATATTGACGAAAAATGTGATAGACCTAGTATGAGATGCAGACCCATTTGTATGATGATGGAAACAAATATGAATTACTAGTAACAATCATTCTATTTAAGATTGAAAAAACTGACCTCTCCGGTAACATATATGAGTTGAGATTGAATGCGAAGTAGAAATAATTAGGTGTAAGTTATCAAAGCTGCAAAGGATAGGACAAAAAATGTAGAGTCAAGTGGAGAATTTGCTATGCATTGAATAAAAAAGTGACTGAATATCGTACATAAGTTAGGTTGGGTTAGTTTTTTGATAATTTACAAGTTCAGAATTGGATGTGTGTATCATACTGCAAAGGATTGATCAAAAATGTAGAGATAAGTGGAGATATGTATTGTGCATCGTAAAAATCAATGACTGAATACCGTACATAAGATAGGTTATGTTAGGTTTTTGATGATTTACTAGATCAGAATTGGATGTGTGTATCAAACTGCAAAAAATTGATCAAAGTGTAGAGAAAAGTGGAGTTAGGTTAGGTTGCGTAGGCATTAGTGTATCTGGCAGTGTATGGTAACCCTTTTGCAAAATTGTGTGTAAATGCCGACATTATACCGACTTCGACCGTGATTACGCCTACATTATACCAGCATATGCCGGCATATGGCGGGATCAAACCGTGAATACAGCTACATTATACCGGCATATGCCGGTATCAAACCGTGATAAAATGCATGAAAAATCTCGAACGTTGAAGGAAACCGAATTATCAAATGGGGTAATGAAAGGATGTCAAGTATAAGAATCAGAAAATTGCATAATAAAAATTAAATGTATATCTGACTTTGTTTTAAAATTATTGGTAATGAAACATGAGGAGAGAGAATCATGTCTCCTGAGATTGAAAAAAATCCGACCTCTCTGGTAACATATATGACTCGAGATTGACTGCGAAGTAGTAATAATATGGTGTAAGGATAGATCAAAATGTAGAGTCAAGTGAAGATATGTATTATGCATCGTATAAAATATTGACTGAATACCGTACATAAGTTAGGTTAGTCTAGGATAGGATGATTACTTCTCTTAACGTAACATATCATGAAGCTGATGCCTATTAAATATCTTGTAACAAACAGAAAGGGATGTTGTTCTATAGGTCAGGTTGCGTAGGTATTAATGCATCCGGCAGTGTATGGAAACCCTTTTACAAAAATGTGTGTAAATGACAACATTATGCCGACATCGACCGTGAATACGCCTACATTATACCAGCATGTGCCGGCGTATGCCGCCATATGGCGGGATCAAACCGTGATAAAATGCATGAAAAAATCCCGAACGTTGAAAAAAAACGAATTATCAAATGGGGTAAAGAACACGTGTCGACTATAAGAAGTGTAAAAATTGCATACTAAAATCAAATGTATATCTGAATTTGTTTCAAAATTAATGGTAATGAAACATGAGGAGAGAGAATCATGTCTCAAACGTTTGAGTGCTAGGAGAAATATGTATATTTCGGAAATCTGCAGGAATATAAGGAATGGAAATGTTGATAATAGCAAGAAGAAATCTGAAACGATTCGTTGTCATAAACATGTAACAGTAATTAAAAATTAGCGTCCATAAAAAGCGCGCTGAAGACTAAAAAACAAAGTTTTGGTTACAATGATAGGAATACAAGTATTGCATACACTTCTCCCAAAGGTCGTCGTTTATCTAAAATGTGTACTAAGGGCGTTAGTCTAGAACACCAATATATCGGAGAAGAAACCGCACCCAGATGATAAATCCTACACCGATATGACGAGTCGACAGCTTCAGGTGAGGAATAAATATATATCACTGATAAAGAACCCACAGACTGTCATTGGTACCAAGGATCAAGATAACACAAGTGAGGGAGGTCGAAGTCATTACTTATGTTTCGCCAAGATGCTCACGTCGAATTTTCGGTGTGAAAAAGTTATGTTTTCGTATAAATGATATCC
>SDVV010030575.1:0-11659 GCA_016164225.1 Gammarus roeselii
TATTGAAATTATTATGTCATCCACTCCATTACGTTGCATTGGCATAGATACCCAGCATAAGATCTGTCTCTCGGTATACATAAATCCAGTGAAATCTCAGCTAACTTTTAGCAGTTTAGCAGTACAAATTCGTTCAACATGATACCAGGAGAGAGTTTACAGCAGTCATACCAGATACCAGCGAGACTAGGACACATCGCTGGGAAATGCGAAGCTTTTTGTTCCCTTAACTTACGAATTGATTTCTTTAAAACACACCAGACCTGTTTGTAAATTTTTCTTGAACGCACATATTTTTCGTGTTCCGACAATAAAAAAATATCGTTGCGCTCCAGCAGCTAGCATATTGAATGTTCTATAGTCATACATACAGGAAATGTGGAAATTTTATCAAAAATGTGAATATAAGAATCATCGACAATATTAATGCATGTACTAAATTTTTAATGCAGGTGACGGCCTTCTATACCAGTCGTCAGATGTTGGCAAGTGGCTCATAGTCAGACTAGAAGTAAAAGAACTCGATTGTTGTCAGAATACAGTTTATTGAATTAAGTCTATCATGTCACCCATCATGAGTTAATAGACACATGAGTCACAAGATGTCTGTTTGGCGGTGAATGTTAAGGACGCAACAGCTGTTGTCATCTCTGTCTCCATAATACTAATGTAAATGAAATAGCGTCATACCACTGATTCCGTATATATTGTTCCACATGAACTTTATACCACTCGAGTATGAGTAAACTTTTCAGTTAGTGTTTATTCACTGTTCAATAATTGCATAAAGAGCGCTGTACAAACTGTTACGTGACTTCTGTCATATATCAAGGTATTTTTTTGTGTTAATCCTTATTTGTTTAGAACCCTGTGGTTTCTAACTGCACCACCGTAACAACCACTGTATCCGAAATCATTTCGTATCTTTAAGCGTCGTCATGTTTACAATTTATAAATGAGTTTTGTCCTGCATTATGTACAACACTCTTTGCATGCAAGATGGTCATAAAATGATGTATTCTCAAATTGTTTTGGAATTTTTACCAGCTTTGTTCGTAAAGAATGTGTAATCTCTAGATGGAAGAGGATACATTGGAATGTTTTCAACCGTCGACGTGCTTGGTCTTGTGTTCTCTGATGAAATCCCACAAAGTATAGCTTCATCGACCCATTGCTGTCTTCTAATCCATCACCTAAGCCTGCAGATATATCTGCATCATCCACTGCTAATCAGCCCCCCCTCCATGCGTTATACTGTTATTAATATCAACATCTCTCCTAATTGTCATCTTGTCACTCTATCATCATCTGCCTGCCTGAGGCTGCCTTATCCTCCAAGAAGGCATAAAGCAAAGAGTTCTCCTCCAGCACAGCTCTGCCAAAAGGAAATGCTCGAGCCTGCCTAATCTCCAGCTTCTTGAGAAAAACCTGAAAGGAAAAGTCATTGTGGGCGGATGAACAAAAATGAAATCATAGCCTTCAATTCTGAACTTCATAAATTTCTGGTGATAGGTGAACTGAGTAAAACTTCCTGTAAGTCTCTCAGACTTGCACTCCTTACATCCTGCAAGTCATTTTTGATTTAATTGTCATTGTAAATAGACTAATTTGATCACCCTGGATCTGAGGTCATGACCCTTTTGGCTGTATACTCTTCTTGTGCTGAAAATGTTTTTATGTTTGCTCACAAAATTTACCTTCATAATATCCTCTGTGATTTTGATACCCATGACCCATCAGTATAGCCATGTTATCTCTGAGCAGGCATTCTCTCAATGTTTCTCTACATGTTTTCATGCGCACTTTAATGACTTTACCACCTATTTGCTGTTTCTAAACATTACGGAAGGTAGGGTCATGGAGCAATCTTGTGGTGCAATAGTGCTCTTCAGTCTTCTATGCAATGAAACTATTCTAGAGCAGTGTTTGCTAATGCACCTCAATTGCAATCTGGATTCTAGACTTATTAAGCATCTGCCCACCGTGCATCACTGTACTGAGTCTACAGTAGCCCATAAAAGGTTCCTTCCTAAGTACCTCCAAAACCTCCTATAACACCTTCTCAAGTCATCTCCTCTACAGATGTGAGAAAGCGTTTCTTTAATTGTAGATGTATAGCTCTGTGGAATTCTTTCTTGGTGGATATTGTTGGTGCTCCTACAGTTTCTAGTTTTAAAAGTGGTCTTCTTTCATCAATTCTACACATTCTTTTCTTTTATTATGATTGACTGAAACTTTATTTTCATATAGTCATTTTGGTGACTTGTATGAACAAATATATCCTTTTAATTTGCTTGTTGATCTTATTTGGGTGTCTGCATTTGTGGAAGTATGTATGTAGCTATACCATTGTTTGTTGTATTGTGTACCTATATATGAATGTATTTTTGTTGTTTCCTGTGTTTTTCTAGTAGTTAGTTTTTTCTTTTCATGTGACTGGCATCAACACTTCCTATTGCCTTGTCTTCACCTGCCATCCTGTGCCTCAGGTATCTTTACTTTGTGACTGGCGCATGCTTTGCTTGCCTCCCGTGCTCTTCTGCTTTCCCTGTGCCCTGCAGGTTTGGTTCTTTGTCTGACCTCGTGGCAGGGATTGCGGCAGGATGCGGGAGCTCTAGATGAAGACTTCATGTGAGAACCTCTCCTACCCTACCTGCCCCCACTTCTAAATCTCTGATGACAGACTGGCCAACTGGTGCAACAATCACTGCAGACTCAGTCTTAGGCTCTTAAGTTCTTTTGTTCCTTCATCAGCCTCTTGCAATCTCATATTTGCTCAAAGAAAAGCTCTCAAAATTGTAAAATCATGAAAATGCCATCTCATTTGGATGTTCCTAATTTTAATTCAAAATCCTTTTTATTTTCTGCTCTCAGGTCATACAATAGCTACTTGCTACTGAACCCTGTGGGATGGGGAATCCTGCAACCACTGATCTTTCTCTCCTCTCCTATTGTAAGCTGAATAAAAAGTACGAGAATTTTTCCATTGATTCTCAAAAGAAGTAAAAGTCAAATTTACTAAACAGGCCTGATTACTGTAAGCTGTTTCATGTTTATATCAGAATAAAAAAAAATTGTTTAGCTGTTGGTCTTCTACGTTTGCCAAAGGAGTGAGATAGTACAAGATCCTGGTAGGTTACGTGAAGATTTGGCTGCCTCTTTTTCATCAGTTTTGTTAGTATGACGCTGACCCACCTGGCCCCTTTGCAGGCCTTTGCCTAGTGTTTATTGGACGTTAACTTCTTAAGGTTGGAGGTCCAACATGATCTTTTGGCTCCTGGTCCCAGTTCCAGTTTGAGTACAGGTGGCCTCCATCTACATATGCAGAGGCACTGTGCTAATGAGCTTTTGCACTGCTTAATTTAAAAAAAAAAATCCTGGACAAGAACAGTCCCTGAAGTCTACAGCAAATCACAGGTTCTTTCAATAATTAAGGCAAAGTCCCTGATCCTCTGAACTACTGGCCTGTAAGCATGACGTCAGTTTGCTGCAAATCAATGAAAAGAGGCACGCATGACTGTGCTGCAAAAGAAGCCAGCACAGTCATTTGTGCCATCACCTACAAGGACTTGGCAGAACCATGTAAGCAATTGCAAATACCCACCCAAGGCTGTTCATGAGGCAAGGTTGTAGATCCCTCCAAACCAGTTCCAACTCTGCTCATAAAAAACAATCTGGGTTGACCTCTGGCTTCCTCTTGGCTACAACCTCTGGGACCAGGCTCCACTTTTTGACTTGCTTCAGGGCTCCAAGGCATGCAACTTTGTTACCACTGGGCTGAGTGGGCTCCACTTTCTGGGCTTGCAACCTTTGCCTTCTCTGGGTTTGACCCAGAACATTGCTGGAACAGAGGTCCCCAATCCAAGTCACATCACACCCCAGAGCAGGCACCCATCCCAGGACCTTGGATAGTCTTGTAGGACACACCTTGCGTGATCTCGCCCTTTTTACTGACTTGAGAAAGTTCCTGATCAGCAGATCAGGCAGTTCAGAAGTGGGTTTACACATCAAAGATGCTAAAAATGAACCTGCAGACAACAGGCCATATGTTTACAAGTGTAAGAAGACAATAACAGGTCTATTGGCTCAAGCTAGGTTGTCTTTTGATGAAAAGAGTATTAGTTCTGAAGTAGGATGTCAAAGAAAGCTTCATGTGCTGCTTCTGCTATTTATAGTTGATTTAAGTAGAATTTATTGTGCTGTAACTTGAATGTTTTGATGAGATTGCTGTTTACAAACTTCACTCGAAGCTGGTTCTATTTTTTGACAACTTGATATCTCACCTTTGTATCTCACCTTTGCAGCCCCCAACAGCCCCGCCAACAGAGCAAGCAGGTATGGGAGGCAGTACACCTCAGCGCGCCAGCTCAAAATGAACAGCACTGTACATGCACTGCAGCAGGTTGCTGGTTGGAATGCGCTCAATTGGTCCAAAGAAAACAAAACAATGAAGACAGTCAACAACTGCACACAACTGTCAGCAACACAAACAAAGTCACAATATCACATCAAATTGAATCTAGCAAAACTCCTACAATGATGCCCCTAATCCCTCCGCCAGGGCCCTCTTGAAGCCGCAAAGTGAATCCCACTGCACCACATCAGCGGGCAGCCGGTTCCAAATCGGCTCACAGCGAGAATAGAAGAATCTGTGTTTATAGTTCGTCTGACAGCAAGGAACCACCATCTTGAAAGAAAGCCCACTTGTGCCAACATCCCGAGCTCTCTCAAACAGAGCAGACAAACCTGAATCAACAGAATAACAAAAAATCTTCCAACACTTCACAAGATCAGAACGCAACAACCTCCCCCTCACAGAAAACAACTGCATTGCTTTGAGCCACTCACCATAGTCCACTCCACCCAGCCCATCAATCTCCCAGGTCCACCTCCTTATGCCAGACTCCAACAGTCTCAGATCCGCCAAAAATCCCAATTTCCACACACATGAGCAGTAGTCCAAGATGGGTCTTATATGAGTAATAAACAAAGAGACCATGAAAACAGAACTCCTATTGACAGTGGAGCGGAGCAGACTGGTTGCCAGAGTGGAAGCCTTTCTTACAACACTCCTCACGTGGAGATGGAACCGCAGCCTTGAGTCAACAAGCACTCCCGAATCCCTGAAGGAATCGACAAGCTCAAGTACCACACCATTCAAATAATAAGCAGTTCTATCAACAATCTGCTTCAATTCAAGACGGCCCCTGTAAAAACGCATAAAGACACACTTGTCAATGTTCAACAAGAGATTCCATGGAAACGACACAGACTGCACCAAATTCAGATCCCTCTGCAAGGAAGACACACCCAGGCAAACTGCTTGTACATTGCGAGGGAAACTCAAATAAAGTTTGAAGTTGTCAGTAAAGGCTTTCCACCCACAAGCCACACCTGCTGCAACATGATTGACATATAGTAGGAACAAGAAATCACTGACAACTCCCCCCACAGAAACACACATTCGCCTCCCTATCAGAAAATTACGAATCCAATCTAACAGTCCATCCAGAATACCCTCACATCTCCGTTTGTCCAACACAACCAAATGACTGGCCACATCAAACGCTTTAGAGAAATCCAGAAAGACCACATCAACAACCATTCCTTCATCTACCCGATATGCAACCTCACCATAAGTAAGCAAAAGATGGTCTTCAGTGCTCTTCCCACCCTGAAACCAAATTGACCCGCAGACAAAATGCCAGAATCTTCCAGAAAAGACACCAACTGGGACACAAAAACCCGCTCCAGCACCTTACAGCAAACAGATGCAAGACTCACAGGTCGGTAATTGAGAGGGTTACTTCTTGAACCAGACTTGAATATAGGAACTACACAAGATTCCTTCCAGGCCTCCGGTTAAACTCCCAGGTCCAATGATTTTGCAAAAATCAGAGACAAGGGCAATGACAGCTGCCAAGAATACAACTTCAAAACAACCAGGGCAAATGCCATCAGGTCCCGGGGCAGAAGATGAATCTAAACCACCCAGAACCTGGTAGACTAACAGGCTAGTCACACAAATCCCATTAAACTTTCCAGGAAAAGAATGATGTGGGGAAGGGCTTGCAGGATCAACATCCACAAAAACAGACAAAAAAGAGTCTACAAACAGCTGACTCATGTCTCTCTGACTAGCAACAACCTCACCAGATGGAAGCTTCAGAGGACCAAAAGAAGGACAGCACTTCTTTCTTCCTCTGATATAGAAGTGAAACATCTTGGGAGTAATAGCAAAGTTGTCTGCTAATTTCTGATCATACAGACACTGGCTGTAGTGTGAAAAATTCCTGTACTCAAAATTAAGCCCACTAAATCTCTGCAAGGATGCCAACACCTCATGCTGCCTACCAAGCTCCCCCCTCAAAAGCTTATACTGCGCCCAAGCCCTAGATCTACTGGTCATCAGCTTCCTTGGAGGGCCCCGCAACCAGCTTGGTCGTGAAGCAGAGTCTCGTGTGGGAACAAACTTGTCCACAAGTGGATGGACAATAGTCTGAAACAAACAATAATTCTCCTCCACAGTGCCATACAGAAACTCGTAATACTAGTCAACACCCCCTAAAACCTCTCTCATGCTCCTGTAATCACCACAAGACCACATAACTGATTTCAAACCAGAATCCCCTGCGACATCATTCATCTGAAAGATATACTCCACCAAAACAGGGGCATGGTGGCACCCCGGAAGAGGAGGTAAAACTGCCACATAAGACACCCGATATATACTCGTCCATAGTCAACACTAGATCAAGAATGCTACCCGAATCAACAAAAGTACTTTCCCTCACTTGCTGAGTGAGTCCAAGTAGAACAAAACAATCGACAAAGAGGGAATCAAGGGGAGGGATATAATTATTAAAAACGTCTGCAGACCAATTTAATGAAGGCAAATTAAAATCCCCAAGAACAACAACCTCTCTGCCAACACAAAACTCCATCAAGAATTCAATCAGTTCAGCATTCTTCTCAGCTGAGTAGGAGGGAGGGCGGTAAACCAACACAACCGGAACATCATAATCAAGGAGGGAAATGGCAGCAACATTGGGTAAAGTCACCTCTCCTCTATTGGCACAAACTTCAAATTGTTAGCAACATACAAACAGACTCCATGCTTCTTCACTTCCCTCACCACATCCCCTCACCAGCTGAAACCCTGACAAATCAACAAAGGATGAGGACACCAAAGAAGTCAACCACGACTCGCACACGCCCACCAACTGCATATCCCACCGCTGCACCATATGACCAACAAAAGGGACCTTGTTCATCAGAGAATTCAAATTGTCACAGAACAACCTCAGACGGGAGAAATCCATCTGCAAAGACCGACTAGCTAGTTTGAAGCACCGCCTCCGCGGCCACCCGGGATGCCATGGGTACTAGTCAGAGCTCCACAACAACCACCACCAGAGCCACGACCGCCCCCAGCACCACTACCACGGCTCCCAACCCTACCCCGGCCGCACCGCGCACTCCGGCATCACCGCGACCGCCAGCACCACCGTGTCCGCCAGCACCACCGCGGCCGCCAGCACCACCGCGGCCGCCAGCACCACCGCGGCCGCCAGCACCACCGCGGCCGCGAGCATCACTCCGGCCGCCAGCATCCCCCCTGCCCCCACCAACACCATCACGGCTATCAGCACCTCCGCGGTCACCAGCACCGCCACGCCCACCGCTCCCAACACCACGACTCACCACCGCAGTTGCCCAAGCGCGACCGTCACCACCTTGATAATCACCAGCCAGTGCACAACCAGAGGAATCCCCGGAAACAACAACAGGCCCACCCCAACCAGCACTGGAATCAGCCCCCGTCCCGCAGCAGCCGCCAAGAATTTATTTCTCTTCTCTGCGTCACTCTCTGATGCCTTGAGAACACGCCTCCGAGACTGCAACTCTCCTCTTTGCCTGTAGGTTAGGTCTTTCTGAATGTAAAGACTCTTAAAACCATCCAAGCTCTACAGCCTAGGGGTCTGTGAGAGCAGGTTGTGCCTGGAATCATCATTGGTCACCTTTGCTCTGAACAGACCAGTAGTGCCAATCTTGACCAAGTCTGTCAGAACAACATTGACACCCAAGGCATGACATACATCATGAAACTTTGCTTCCACCAGCTCAATGCTGTGGCGCTGCTGTGGCGCTGGCGCGCATCGCTAAGCTGGCCTCCCCCAGCTCTGCTGCTCCCCACTTGATGTGGTCCTGCTGGAGGGGGCTGCAAAGGTAAGAGATCAAAGGTAAGAGACCCAAAACCTCTCAGCATAACTGAGCACTTCCTTTTTTCTCCCTCTCATTCAGCTCCCTCACTTCCTTGAGGACATTCGCCCTAAACAGCCCAACTCCAGAGGAACTATCAGTGGCACGGCCTCCCAAACGACCAGTCAGTTTACATTCATGAGCAGACTCACAACTGCCCCCACTCTTCACACCCGCCATCACACCTCTAACCTGCCCCACCAATGCTCCGACCCCCACGGTCATAATTAGTTTAGGATGTGGAGAAATGACTTCCAGTAAAGTTAGATTGCAATTATTGAAGAAAAACTTCGTTTCCCGCGGCAAAATCAGGAAAAAAATCCTTCAACAGCCGAGTATGACGGCAGCAAATGACGAGCATAAGAAACACCTATCACAGACGTAATATTTTACATAAAATTTTGTTTTAAGCAACTGATATATACTAAAATAGGCATGCTCTATCTATTGGTACTCACAAACTTTCAATTTGCGTTTCAAATAATAATAAATGGGGCGTGCGGGGAGTCACCCCGTTTGGTGCGGCGAGTCACCCCCAATTAGGGGTCGTAGCTTGCGGCAAGTTTTTTTTTTAAAAACTTTTTTTTTGGTTACCGATAGAATGTTGAAACTTATGGTGCTCCATGGTCATAATAGTAGCTATACACACTGTAAAAACAAAGTTTCTCGGCCGCATACTTTTTGAGTTATTTCAAAGTATGCGCAAAATGCGGTGAGTCAACCCGGTTGATGCTATATATATATATCTGTGTATATATGTTTATATATGTGTATATATACATATGTATATATATAGCTATGTGTATTTGCTTAAAATTTGTTTATATGTAGATTTCCTATGTGGCTACTCTTTTCAGATTTTCTACTCTAATTAAAGACAGTAGTCATGTCACATGACATTGAGGCAGCAAATAGGCGCCATCGTCGCGCAGACCTACCCATCTACAAACCTGGAGCACTGAGACAGTTGAAAGCCCACCATTTTCAAGGAGATGCCATGTCTGTTAAACATGAACAGATCAGTAAAGTAACTGAAGACAAGTCAATAACAGGAAGCAGTGTAGACAAAATTGATTCTAAAGATTCAAAACATTCATTTATAAGACATGAACCACCTATTATGAAGTTGACTGATAGTAGCTTTGTCAAAATGGACGTTACTGAAAGTCTTCATGTCAGACAAAGCAAAGATAATAACAAATCTAGTCAATCTAGCAATAGAGATTTTGAAAAGACCAATAATAACAGTGGGAATAGGAGTGACCCATCAAATGGGAATTTAAAAAGCAGAAAGGGTAAACATAACAGGTCTGACCCTAAAAGAAATACTGGGAATCATCAGAAGAAGTTTACTTACCAAAGTTTTTCACCTAATTCCTCAATACCCGGGCTTGCAAATAAGATGGATGAATTGGAATGTGTTAACCCAACTATGAAAAACTACCTCAAGTACAACTTGGGCCCAAAAACTGAAGTTACTGCAGAGGATGTACTTATTTCAAATGTTGGATCACTTTCCATCAGTGAGCATGAGAATGGTAAGTGTGCACAAAGTAATGATGTCCTTACATTAAATTCAAAGATTGCCTCCCCTGTAGAGGTTGATAGAAACTGTGAAAGGGCATCAGCATCTATTGTAGTCAATAATATTGAATCTGTTGGACTGCATATCAATAATGCTAGTCACCATGACCCAATCGAAGATATTTCAACAAAAGAAATACTCATGGATAATATTAATGACAGCACTCCAAAAAATGGCAATAATAGGAACTTACTGCCAGATTCAGGTAAAAATCTCAATCTCAATGACATTTCAGGTTCTGTGGATAGGAGCAAATCCAGAGAGGTGGGTGTTCTCCACAAGGTTGATGAGTCTGATTCTTGTTCAGATCAAAACAAAAGAAGAAATATTGGAAGGTCTGCAAACAAGACGAAGCATAACATTAATGGTTTCAGTTCTGGTGAACATATAAAGAAACCTGTTCATGAAATTAGGAAGCAAAAAGATGAAAAATATCAAAACCCAAGTCCTGCCATTTTATTACATTCTTCATCAGATTCTAGCTCCAAAAAATATTCTTTGGATTCAAGAGATCATAAAACCTATACCAGTCAGCATAGAGACCCAAGTAGGAAAAGGCAGGAGCAAAATATCAAACCTCAAAATGATCTAAGGTTGTTTGATCCATACAGCACTGGTAATTCAAAAGTTGATCTTGAGAGCACTGTCTCCACCAGCACAACTGAGAGCAATAAAAACACCTCCAGTGAGAAAAGCATAGTGTATCATGTAGAGGCAAAGCCTGCAAGCCCTCATCAGGCTTTGATTGCTGACCAAAGACGGGAAATGGAACTGCAATTGGGCGAAGAAATCAAACCCCTGGTCTTTATCAATCCTGTGGAGGATGGAGATCAACCAGAAGATAGAATATCTGAACACTACCATAAAACTGGCTCTATTGATTGGGCAGCTGAGTCCTGGAAGAAAACTCAAGAGGAAAGCAGAGTTCACACAACAGCAGGTATCCATGGTAAAGGACCTCAGTATTCTACTAGAGAACAAGCCAAACCTCATTCAAATTTAGAATATGAAGAAAACTTGACTCAGTTCTTGAATAGACGGCAGCATCATGGTCATGAGGCTTCTCAAAGGTTGCAACTGCCAACCACCCCCCAAGTTCATTTTAAGAATGACACTTTCAACAATCTTCTGGATCAAAGAGGAATTGTTCAGACCAACAATGGTTGCCCACCCTCTGCTGTGCCACCTCTGATAGAAACCAAGCAACTTTTTAACCCTGATGACCCCAGCAAACCTTTAATTGTTCCGGTGCTTGCTCGGGACCAGAAGCCTGCAGTGCTGTTTCCATCTACCTACGAGGTAGTGTATGACAATGAAGATGACAAACTGCTCTCTTCTGAGCAGGTCTATTCTGAAGCAGATGTTGAAGAACTTTTGCACAACATACAGAGAGGGGAGTGTGACATCAATTACTACATCAAAACCAACCAAGTACCAAGAGAGTTCTCCCGTATGATGGATATCCGGACCTATCTTCAAAGCTGTTACACCAAGCTCTTTATCAACAACATTCTCCTCTGTCATCAAAAAAATATTGAAACACAAATGTGGAAGACACTGTACTACAATATTATTGGTGAGTTTCGTGATCAGGAGCTTCTTAATTTTCATTACCTTTGGTTAACTATAAAAATTGTTTACTTGAGCTGCACCTGGATGTTCATTCATCAGCCTTTTTCTTTACAAAGTTTCTGTGTGTTGCTGTGTATGTACGCATGTATATATATACATATTTTTGCCATATATATATATAAATATATATATTATATTATATTATATTATATGTATATGTATATGTAGCTATATGTATAT
>SDVV010030576.1:0-11659 GCA_016164225.1 Gammarus roeselii
ATATGTAAAAGTTTATAGGGTGTCTGCCTCAAGCAATCACCTATGTTTATAATCAGTGGGGTTTACTAAAGTAAATCTGTTGTTTCCGTATCGCTGTATATTTAAGAGGAAGTGGAACATAGAGCTAGACGATATTATTTTTCTTCTTCTTTCCCATTGGAGATGAAAGTCTTCACCGCAGCAGAGCCGTTCTCTGCCGGTGCTGCGTTTGAACAACATGGCGAGCCCTGCATCATCTGATGAACGTGAGGCTCAATGATCAGCGTTCCTGGATGGTGCTGGAACAAGATTATCTCATCAAATACTGAGCCCAAATTGACACTGGAAAAATCTGAATGCTTCTGTTGTCAGCAACAATATAAACTTTTAGAATGAGTTCAGTCCCATTAGCAGAACGCGAGAGCTCCTGTTTGAGAGCGGTTGTGCGGAATAAACAGATAACAGGTGCGGTGGAGGTGTGCCATCTTTACAGATAGTTGCAGCCTCTATTCCCCCACGGGCCGCAGGCAACTGATGCACACGCAAACTCACTATTTTGTTTACTCTATCAAAAGTACACGCAGATTATTTACTCGCAGGAGAAGCGGGTCTTGACTTCGTGACGCCATCTCAAACACACGTATGGGATAAAAAGTTCATAAAATACTGAATCAATGCCGCTTAATTCAAAGTTTGAGATTAACAATTTGTGATGTATGCTCGAGGTTTAATTTAATTACTATCTGTATGTCTACACATCCATACTATTTGTATGCCTACACATGCACACTATCTGTTTGCCTACACATGCACACTATCTTCATGTCTGTTTGGCCGGTCGTAGGGTATTTTAAGAGTAAACCCAAAACAAATGTACTTCAGATTTCACGTCCAAACGCAAACTGATGCAGCCTTCAGCCACGTACTCGGTAGTTTGTAATGAATACACGTAACGTAGATCAGGTCTTGATCTGCGCGAACAAGCATTTATTTGCAGTATCTCCTTAAGAATCACGACGGGAGGTTTTCTATGACAAGTTTTCTGTGATCAATTGTTTTAGAATAACTGCAAAGGAAAAATCAGAGCCCCAGCGAAGTGCGAAATATCCGTACTGAAAACGTCTTCAGTAACTTATAAATAAACAGAAAGCTCTAGTAATAATGCCACTACCGATGTTTGAGCGACGCATCCAAGTTTTGAAACCGTTACATTGTTTAGAAAATAAATTTGTAGCATCCGTTCGGCATCGTGTATTAAGTGAAAAAAAAATGTCAGCAATACGTTGGTGCTGCCAGACTAGTGCTCTCAAGCAGTCATTTTATTCATTGAATAACACGATGCCGACGCTCATGATGCAGAAAATTGCTATATACTATACAAGCTAACGTTATCGTCTGAAAACTCACTAATATGACACGTTTCCGGTGGAAACTTTTCCATGAATTTGACCGAACTTTCCAGATGGGAAATACACTTCTATAATAGTATAAACGATATGAATACTTGGGAAAAAATTACCAATATTACGGACAATATGAAGTTGAGGATTTCTTGAAAACGTACCAGTCCATGTTGCGAGTGACACTATTACTCGGATCGTTGCACGACATGCTAGCGCAATTGACCGTCCAGCGCCCAGTCCATGTTGCGAGTGACTATTACTCGGGTCGCTGCACAACATGCTAGCGCAATTGACCGTCCAGCGCCCAGTCCATGTTGCGAGTGGCACTATTACTCTTGTCGCTGCACAACATGCCAGCGCAATTGACCGTCCAGCGCCCAGTCCATTTGGTTAGGTGATGATATGGTTAGTTTAGGTTGGTTAAATCATAAAATTGTGACGAGGTGTAACTCTTTGCGAAGGCTGCACTCTCAACCTGCTCCCCTCCTGGAGAGGGCTCCTCTCACACGCTGCCAGAATGTGAAAGCTGCCCTTCCAATCTGCCCCTTGAGTGAGCTGCCCTCCCAACCTACCTCTTGGGAGGGCTTTTCTGCCAAGGTGCCTCCTTGTGAGAGCTGCCCTCCAAACCTGCCCCTTTGAGAAATCTGCCTTCCCAACCTGCCTTCTTGAAAGGGATGCCCTCCCATCCTGCCTTCTTGAAAGAGCTGCCCTCCCAATCTGCCTTCTTGAAAGAGCTGCCCTCCCAATCTGCCTTCTTGAAAGGGCTGCTTTCTCATCCTGCCTTCTTGAAAGGGCTGCCCTCCCAATCTGTCTTCTTGAAAGAGCTGCCCTCCCAATCTGCCTTCTTGAAAGGGCTGCTTTCTCATCCTGCCTTCTTGAAAGGGCTGCCCTCCCAATCTGTCTTCTTGAAAGGGCTGCTCTCCCAACGTGCATCCTTGAGTGGGCTGAACTCTCAACCTACCATAGTTAGAGTTCTGCCCTATCAACCTGCCTCTTTGTGGGGGCTTCACTCCCATTCTGACTCCTTGAAAGGGCTGCCCTTCTAACCTGCCTTCGTGAGAGGGCTGTCCTCTCTCCTCACTTCCTCACAGGGGGCAGGGACGGACCCGGCAATTCGATTTGCTGCTGCTCGGGAAAATAGTCAGCAAATTGGCTCGAGGGGAGCAGCGACGGGAATAGGAATTAGACACCGTGGACGAGAATTAGGGGCCGGGAACGGACGCTTGGTTAAAGGGTTTAGGAAGGAGTAATGGGGAGCATTGGTGATGGAGAGGTGCGAATAATGGAACACACGAAGAGAATGGGAAGGGGCTATTCATATTATCGCGTGTCAGGTAATTTGGCAGAATTTGTTTTTCATCTTGTCTATGCCTTACAACATATATCAAAAGTATCTTGCATGTCCTGTTTAGCTATATACCTAAAATATGATAGATGGCTTACCATATACAATGAGTCATTCGATACGATCAAATAACGAACATTAAATTTCTTTTAGTTGTAACCTGGGTGAAAAAATACAGCTGTTGTCTCTTGGAAACCTTTTCCGGCCTCTTCTAAAGACAACAGGTTTCCGTGTTCCGAAAATCCTTTATTGCTGCCACGGTTTATAGGTTCATCTGCCCCATAGCAGGTGTTGTGCAGAGTTTATGAAAATATAAACAAATTGCTGCACGAAACAATTCGTTTGGTCTTCATTGTAGAGGGCCTTTAGTTACGAGGAATACTACGAAATTATGCTTTCAGTGTACTCGTAGTGTCCATGTATCAGTTGTAGGCGTATTTATGTAGTTCTATGTTTACGATCTTGATCGTAATACTCGTGATGCTTGTGATCGTAATGCTCGTACTGATCGCAATAGTCCCATTGATCAATGATCCCAATGATCTTATTGCTCGTAATCGCAATGATCCCAATGATCGAATTGCTTGTAATCGCAATGATCGTAATGCTCGTACTAATCGTAATGATCCCACTGATCGTAATGCTTGCACTGATCCCAATGATCGTACTGATCGTACGGATCCTAATGATCTTATTGCTCGTAATCGTAATGATCCCAATGATCGTATTGCTTGTAATCGCAATGATCGTAATGCTCGTAATGATCCCACTGATCGTAATGCTCGCACTGATCCCAATGATCGTACTGCTCGTACTGATCATAATGATCCCAATGATCGTGATGATCGTAATGATCTTAATTATCATAATGAGCCCAATGATCGTAATGATCCCACTAATTGTAATGATCCCAATGATCGTAATGATCCTAATGATCGTAATGATCCCAATGATTGTAATGGTCCCAATGATCGTAATGATCCCAATGATCGTAATGATCCCAATGATCGTAATGATCCCAACGATTGTAATGATTCCAATGTTCATAATGATCCCAATGATCGTATTGATCCCAAGGATTGTGATGATCCCAATGATCGTAATGAACCCAATGATCGTAATGTTCCCACTGATCGTAATGCTCGCACTGATTCCAATGATCGTTCTGCTCATACTGATCGTAATGATCCCAATGGTCGTGATGATCGTAATGATCCCAAAGATCGTAATGATCCTAATGATCGTAATGATCCCAATGATTGTAATGATTCCAATGATCGTATTGATTCCAAGGATCATAATGATCTCAATCATCGTATTGATCCCAATGATCGTAATGATCTCAATGATCGTATTGATCCCAAGGATCGTAATGATCCCAATGATCGTAATGATCCCAATGATCGTAATGATCCCAATGATCGTAATGATCCCAATGATCCCAATGATCGTAATGATCCCAATTATCGTAATGCTCGTGCTTTTGGGGAATCCTTTTTAATTTGGATGGAATCCCCTGCTCTTTTATCGCTGGTGTATTCAAAGGTCACCACCGGAGATGGCCAGGGCGCTGTCAGTTCCGGGCGCGGTGATGTGCCTGTCAACACTTTACAGGCGCTTTGTCTGACTTTCATGAGCAGAAAGAAGCAGGACACATTCATAGGAACTTATCAAGATAAAGTTTTCACAAAACACTCGATACAGTCAGTAACCCTTATCATTGATATTCACTATAAGTTGCCTTGATGGGTGGCAGCTTCCTATAAACACCTCCTGTCTAAGACCGCCATGGTTAAGAAGCAGTGATCAGCCTCATGGATCTTCAAGCCCTTCTATAGTATTAAGTTATAGAGAACGTTGCGAGACGTGGCTGGACGTTTGAGATTCTCAATCCAAGCCATTACTCTCTACTGCATACTGATTTGTGTTGAAATTTTATTGAGACCTTGTTTGAAAGGCTAAATATTAGTGGCTTACATACTTTTTCTGTTGTATTCTTTAGGATGTACTGATTATGTTTGGATTAAGTGTGTTCTTTTCATTGAGGTATTTTCGTCGAGGTGGATAAGAAACACACTTTAATTATTGTTTCTTTTATTTACGGTGGTGGAAAGTCTGAACCGCATCTGTTGTATATCTCACTTCAAAAGTACTTTAAAATTGTCTCATTTCTTATAATTATGCATCGGTATTTCCTTTCATCCACAAGTAAACTAACCAACTTCATTTCAAAGTTAACATATCCACCATTATTCCTTTACATGGTTCTAGAAATCCCTGTATATTCCACCACCTCATCCTTCCAAATCGCCGTCCTTCCGGCTGCTGCATCAGGATTTTCTTGAAACATAAATATCTGTTGCTTTACCTTTACATGCAGTAGTTCTACAAATCCACGTATTTTCCACCACCTCATCCCTCCAAATCGCCGTCCTTCCTGCTGCAGCATCAGGATTTTTTTTAAACATAAATATCTGTTGTTTTACCTTTACATAGTTCTAAAAATCTCCGTATTTTCCACCACATCATCCCTTCAAATCGCCCGGTCTTCCTGCAGCAGCACTCGGGATTTTCTTGGCACAGAAATATCTGTTGGATTGTGAGAAATGGAGAATAGAGGTGGCTGGATAAATTGGCCGCACGGGCATTGAATGCGAATTGGCTGCTCTGGTATGGATTGGGTAGAGCAGGAGAGTGTTTAAGGGGTGTGTTGGTGCTCCTTGAAGGAGTGGTGTTGGGGGCGTGTTGGCGCTCTTGAAAGGAGCGGTGTTGGGGCCGTGTTGGTGCTCCTTGAAGGAGTGGTGTTGGGGGCGTGTTGGCGCTCTTGAAAGGAGTGGTGTTGGGGGCGTGTTGGCGTGGTGCTGGGGGCGTGTTGGTGCTCTTGAAAGGAGTGGTGTTGGGGCCGTGTTGTTGCTCTTGAAAGGAATGGTGTTGGGGCCGTGTTGGTGCTCTTGAAAAGAGTGGTGTTGGGGCCGTGTTGGCGCTCTTGAAAGGAGTGGTGTTGGAGGCGTGTTGTTGCTCTTGAAAGGAGTGGTGTTGTGGCCGTGTTGGCGCTCTTGAAAGGAGTGGTGTTGGAGGCGTGTTGATGCTTTGAAAAGGACCTCCAGCTCTCACGGGTTCTGCGTGTTCATGCGTCTGAAAAGAAGAAGAGGGCGTCGAGGAACTCTCAACGCTCAGTGCTGGGGGGCGCCGACGCTACTGAGAGCGTGGCTGAAGACCGTCACTCCAACGTTGATCATTATTCATGTTTCTGTGGGGGCAGTCACAATAACTGTGGGCGTGCCTGCTTATTGGTTTTCATGGCAATGTTCTGTAATTGTCACGCTCGAATGTAAAGCGACGTAACTGCAAGATTCCTCCTTTCCCCGGTTAGATTTTATCAAACTTTGATTGAATGTACAACATTGATTGTTTATGAATATGACCAAAATGTTCTTGGTCTATGACGGGTAGATTACTCTCCCTTATAGTACAAAAGAGAGGTAGGTTACCAGCGTTACTCTCGGCGGTAGTTATTTAGTACCGCTATCGCTACCGGCATCCTTTCTTTTGGTAATTATAAGTTTCGGTCGGTTCAATGTTAACCTATACGAAAAGCATGTGCTCCATGCCTTGCAATCATCTTCAAAGACCATCAACTAGCAGGAGAACTCTGTTATGCTGCGTCGTCCTTCTTTGTTTCCCAGTCCCAGATGTCGTCCAGGCTCGTAAATAGCCTTCCTTTTCTCTTACTGACTCGCCAAAAGTTTACCATGTGATTCAAGTACGAGATGCAAAGGCTAGCCAACACCTTTTCATCTTTGAACCCATAAGAATACAGTAACTTTTCTTGTGCACTGATACTTTTTTACGTTCTATAAAAGCGGAGCTTGGTCATCCAGCCAAGGTATGAGGAATACCTCAAGTAGCTTACAATAGGAGTTTGAGTAGATCACTGCACCCTGTGGCACCTTGTGGCACCCTGTGGCACCTTGTGGCATCCTGTGGTATCTTTTGAAGACCAGTAACGGTGCCTGTATTGATTTGAGCCGAATTATATCATTACTCCCCTCTCACTGACAACCTCCCAGCAACCTACATGGAATTCAACACACATGAGGCCTTTATACTTCAAATTTACGAAAAAAGTTTTGAAATGTAATTTCAGATACCGTGTAGCCCATTCTCTCTATAGCTTGTGTATCATACACGATGATGGCTGTTCCTGAGGAGACGCAACTTTTCCAAGGAAGCACGCAGCCTTAGAGTAAGCGTTTATACCTAGCTTAGGAGCGACGGGGGCATCACGGATACTTAATCTTTGTCTTACCATCTCAACCTTCATTCCACGCAAATTCTTTGATGGAATTTTATTCAAATGAAACTTTTCTGGCTTCTATCACACCTACTCACCACCGTGGATGAATGCTTTTAGTATTAGACGACCTCTATCAATTCATAGGCTATTGCCAGACCGGCAGAACCCAGCATATTGGGGATCCTGTCTCGATCTGCATCACCAATCTGTCTTCTACATCACCAATCTGTGTTCTGCATCACCAATCTGTCTTCTGCATCATCAATCTGTGTCCTACATCGTCAATCTGTCTTTAGCATCATCAATCTGTCTTCTGCATCATCAATCTGTCTTCTGCATCACCAATCTGTCTTCTGCATCATCAATCTGTGTTCTGCATTATCAGTCTGTGTTTTGCATCACCAATCTTTCTTCTGCATCAGCAAACTTTCTTCTGCATCACCAATATGTGTTCTGCATCACCAATCTGTCTTCTGCATCACCAATCTGTGTTCTGGCTCACCAATCTGTGTTCTGCCTCACCAATCTGTGATCTTCATCATCAATCTGTGTTCTGCATCACCAATTTGTCTTCTGCATCACCAATCTGTGTTCTGCATCACCAATCTGTGTTCTGCACTACCAATCTGTGTTCTGCATCACCAATCTGTGTTCTGCATCACCAATCTGTGTTCTCCATCACCAATCTGTGTTCTGCATCGCCAATCTGTCTTCTGCATCACCAATCTGTCCTCTGCATCACCAAACTGTGTTCTGCATCATCAAACTGTGATAATTTATCCATTTTCACGTAATAACTGCAGCCTGCCTAATCAATGTTTTCACCCAATCAATACCATTATTTTCGTCTCAGCGACTTCAGTTTAATAACGCCATGCATTGGCGCCAATCACTTTGGCTCTAATGACTAAAATTGCGATTGCGTGACCTCGGAATACACACTTTAATGGTCATCGATTTCATGACAGCGCAGAAAGCATGTGAACTCTCGATTCCACACGTGTCGGTATCTCTGACGAACCCGTCGACTGCTATCTTGGATTCAGCCTAGTTTGCAGAAAAGGACTGTCCTGATGATTACGACCTTCAGAATGAATCACACGATAACGATGGATGATGAATTAATATGTTTTGAACACGCTTGAAACATGTCCGTCGGTACACTTCAATTGGAGCCGCGGTGGGTGCACTTGTAATTTATCTAAATCAAATTACTTTTGTTCCTAATTGAAGTGACTTTTCACTCAATTGGAATGTTAAAATGAAGCTATAGTAAGTTTGATGTTAGTGGCCTAATAAAATAAAATACCGCCAGCAAGTACCGGTACCGCTTCCGAAGGGAGTTTTTAAAAGTATCTCTCTTATTGGAGACAGTTCAAATAAGTTCCGTTTATTTAAGTGTTTTCTTCTTATTTTCAGGTGAGTTTGAGCTGTCTTCGTGGTGAGGAGTGCAGTCAGCGGGTGATGAGTGCGTGGAGGCAGTGAGTGCACTGCATATTACCTAGTAATCATCATGTGCATGTAGTACACATCGTATGTTCAACATATCATGTGCACTACAGATGCTGCATTGACTAGTATAGTACACACCACGTGTACCTAGTAAACATCACGTGTACCTAGTAAACATCACGTGTACCTAGTACACATCACGTGTATCTAGTACACATAACGTGTACCTAGTACACATAACGTTTACCAAGCACAAATCATGTTTACCGAGTACGCATCATGTTTACCTAGTATACACATCGTGTATGGTACTCATCGTGTGTAGTATGCACCGTGTGTTTACACATGCCTTGTAGTGCACATAGTGTATATGTTAAGTGAATAATTTACTTTTTATTCATACCTACAGTGGTAAAGTTGATCTTTCATTCGTAAAATTGTACATCAAAGAGTGTATAATCGTACATATAAATCATACACACTAATCTTACATATCAATCATACACACTAATCTTACATAATAATCTTACACACTAATCTTACATATTAATCTTACACACTAATCTTACATATTAATCTTACACACTAATCTTACATATTAATCATACACACTTATCTTACATATTAATCTTACACACTAATCTTACATATTAATCATACACACTAATCTTACATATTAATCTTACACACTAATCTTACATATTAATCTTACACACTAATCTTACATATTAATCATACACACTTATCTTACATATTAATCTTACACACTAATCTTACATATTAATCATACACACTAATCTTACATATTAATCTTACACACTAATCTTACATATTAATCTTACACACTAATCTTACATATTAATCATACACACTTATCTTACATATTAATCTTACACACTAATCTTACATATTAATCATACACACTAATCTTACATATTAATCTTACACACTAATCTTACATATTAATCTTACACACTAATCTTACATATTAATCATACACACTTATCTTACATATTAATCTTACACACTAATCTTACATATTAATCATACACACTAATCTTACATCTTAATCTTACACACTAATCATACATATTAATCATACACACTAATCTTTCATATTAATCATACATACTAATTGTACATACAAATCAAACATATTAATGTTGCATTCTAAGCTTACATACTAATTGTACATATCAATCTTACATATTCATCCTGCATACTAATCATACACACTAATCAAACATACTCAACACATGGCTAGGGCAAGACAAGAATAATACTCTAGGGTTCTATCATACGTTAAGAGGGGTCTCTCCGCCTATTAATCCCTTTCTTTCTGTAGCAACCTGGAACTCTTCAGACCCTGAGTGTACGCATGTTGACGGGTCATGAGAAACTCAGGTCCTAAAAAGCTACATAGAGTCATGTTTTGGTTCGAATGTTATGAGGATTTTTATTGACCAGTTACGCACCAATTGTTCTGCTGAACTTTCATTGGACAAAAAAAAACGCCCATCACATTTCAAACCAAAACATGACTCTACGTAGTGTCTTAGAACTTGTCAATGTACGTACACTTTACGTAGTGTCTCAGAGCCTGTCAATGTACGTACACTCTACGAAGTTTCTCAGAACTTGTCAATGTACATACACTACGTAGTGTCTCAGAGCCTGTCAATGTACGCACACTCTACGTAGTGTCTCAGAGCCTGTCAATGTACGCACACTCTACGTAGTGTCTCAGAGCCTGCCAATGTACGCACACTCTACGTAGTGTCTCAGAGCCTGTCAATATTCGCACACTCTACGTAGTGTCTCAGAGCCTGCCAATGTACGTTCACTCTACGTAATGTCTCAGAGCTTGTCAATGTACGCACACTCCAGAGCCTGTCAATGTACGCACACTCAGAGTCAGGATTGATTTGCTGCAATGGGATTACTATTAAACAGGATTCCAATTTGTTAACACTTTTAACAAGATTTCAGTTGGCCAAATTTTTTAACAGAATCCCAGTAAGGTAAAAATTGAACAGGATTCCAGTTAGTTTAAAATTGAACAGGATTCCAGTTATTTAAAAAAATGAACAGGATTCCAGTTAGTTTAAAATTGAACAGGATTCCAGTTAGTTAAAAAAATAAACAGGATTCCAGTTATTTCCAGAAAACTATGGATGAATCATCGGGTAGAACCCTCTTAATACTGGTACTCTTAATACTGGTACTCTTAATACTGGTACTCTTAAAACTGGTACTCTTAATACTGGTACTTCTAAAACTTTCACGCCACTTCATTGAAAAAAAAAAATCTGGTTTGCTCTTCAATTGCATCGTTTTCATTTGGTACGTGGCGCTTGTTGCACATTATCGTTTTCTCCTTTGGTACATGGCACGTGTTGCACATTATCGTATTCTCCTTTGGTAGATGACGCGTGTTGCTCAATATCGTATATTCCTTTGGTACATGGCGCGTGTTGCACATTATCGTATTCTCATTTGGTACATGACGCGTGTTGCACAATATCGTATTCTCCTTTGGTACATTGCGCGTGTTGCACATTATCGTATTCTCATTTGGTACATGACGCGTGTTGCACAATATCGTATTCTCCTTTGGTACATTGCGCGTGTTGCACATTATCGTATTCTCGTTTGGTCCATGGCGCGTGTTGCACATCATCGTATTCTCCTTTGGTACATGACGCGTGTTGCACACTATCGTATTCTTCTTTGGTTCATGGCGCGTGTTGCACAATATCGTAGTCTCCTTTGGTACATGGCGCGTGTTACACATCATCGTATTCTCCTTTGGTACATGGCACGTGTTGCACAATATTGTATTCTCCTTTGGTACATGGCGCGTGTTGGTGCGCATCCTCCTTTGTTCCTCATAGAACCAAGTGCAAAAAGTGAACATTGTTTGCCAGCCCGCGTTTTCTATTAACGCTTATCGCTACTCATTATTTAATTAATGGCCATCTGATAGTCTATGCTACGACTGCTCTCACCCACAGCTATCATAGAGAGCAATGGCGCGAGGTGGCAGCACACCCGGAAGCTCTGACGCTCTCTCCTGAGATAGCGCCACTATCCAGCAATTAAAGTGTTTATGAGAATATATATGTATATATATATATATATATATATATGTATATATATATATATATATGTATGTATGTATAT
>SDVV010030577.1:0-11659 GCA_016164225.1 Gammarus roeselii
TATATATTGCACATTGTAAGCTTACAGACACAGGCACCGATGCAAGGTCGAGTCTCTCAGAAGAGGGGTGGCCCACGGCAAGAAAAACCTCACACTCATTTCATGCACTCACACGCAAACCAAAATTTAGCTCTTTAGCCAAACAGGGTTTGGCCAGGACCACGCAACAAACACTCCGGGTTCTGAGTGAAGTCCGAGAGCAGTATCAGTAGCAGGGCCTGACAGCTTTCACTGGATTACTCCTGCTGCGTCATAATTGCCGGGTACACTCCCAACTACGTCCACCCCGTTCCTCGACTAGACGACATGTGCTGAAAAACACATCAAGGCCGCGTCAAAACTAATTCATTCGCAGTCATTCTCCACTCTCGCCTATTCATCACATGCTCTCTCTCTAGCCTGCTTCACGCCATCCATTCACCCAAACTTCGGTCTTCCACTAGGTCTACGCCCACTCACCTCCGCTTTCATCCCCATTTTCACCTATCTACCATCATCCACCATCATCATATGTCCAAAACACCTCAGAACACGAGAATCCACCCAGTCCTACAACTTCCTCACCATCCTCGTTCTAATTCAAACAACGTCATTATTAATCCTATCCCTCAGCGTCACTTCGGCAAAACCACTCAGCCTCGTATAGAGCCATGTTGGGACCACATCTTCTGCCTTATGTCCTACAACTCATTACACGCTTCAGTGCACCATACACTTTAGACCGTTCCTTCACCATTGGATTCACCTGTTACCATTAGTTCAGTCTTCTCCAGAAGAGAGCCCTGGTACTTGAAAAACGAAATTTCCCCCAATAATTCTTAATTTAGGCGGACACTGATTCCGTTCGCTGCTCGTTCTTCGAACATTTAACTCTAGGGAACCAGCATCAAGGCTTGTCCAGGGCAAATTTCATCGAAATTCTATGTGATTGTTCCAGGTAAATTTTTATCGTGTCGCCTTCAGGTCCGAAGTGATGTTACTTCCCTGAATTATTTCCTCTCTATGCTTCGTCTCAGTTACCCATAGCCTTTATCGTAGTGCTGTGGTGCAGTTATCGTCATCAGCAGTGACGTGATGTTTTATTGCAGTATTGTAATCTACATCGCTCACATTAGGGACGGACGTGCAACCCTTATCGTAGTCCAGTGATACCCTTCTCGTCCACAGTAAAGTCCGCGTTGCTTTTATCGTAGCGTCGTAATGCATTTATTGTCAAATAAGCAATGTGTCACCCCTGTCGTATGTGTCATAATGCTCTTGTCTGCAGTATAGTGACATGTTGCATTTGTCGTTGTGCCGTGTTGCCTTCGTAGCTCAAAGTAGTGACGTGTTGCCGTAATCGTAGTGTAGTGATGCTCTTTCGTCCACTGGAGCTATTTGATGTGATGCTCATGTCATCCACGGTGTTGCATAAATCTCATGTTTTTTTCCAGTGCGACAACTCCGTAGCTTTCCTTAAATTCTGCCCGTCGGGGTCCTTGTTCGACACCTACAAGGAGCTGTGTGTGGAGAAACATTTGCCAGTAGCCTGCGGTCCTCAGCCAGTCAGTAAGTGGACTTAGTGGCAGGCACATAAGTATTTTGACGGTGTGGTAAGAGGTCTGTTTAAGCAAAATGCAGTGGTCGTTTTCTAAAATAAATCATCAGCTAAGGGGAGTGGACCGACATCTCAGATGATAGCCTGCGGTGAGTGTCTGCTTGGAAGATGGCCGTGAATCAGGATAATCTGATCTATAAAACTTTCGACTCAAGATCACGTCGGTTGGGTCAGTTTCGTGCAGACGTTTTTGCCTTAAACATATGCCAACACAATCGATGGTAATCAATTATCGGAGCACGCAAGTAACGTTTCTAGTACACCCTGCTTTTGATTTGCGATTATCTGTAGTCTGGCTTGGGCTATGTGCTCTAGATCATTTACCGCGAGCATAAGAGAATGGAATATTGGTGTAGCTTATACTGTATGCTTTAATTTGATCTGGGAATAGACTAGGAGATTCCAAGAATGGAACCTGATACCACTACACCCTCGTTTTTTCGATCGAAATTGACTAGATATTGAGAAAATCAAAGAAACATCTTTTCTTGTTTGATCTTTTGAACCACAGAACTGCGCTGCAATTCTGACTGAACCAATTTTTGCCGTTTAAGGTAGATTATTTCCATCTTATTCTGTGGGTTTGTGCTTCCGGATTGTTATGATAACGACTGTGTGGACGCGTGTTGCATTATCAATTTATTGGTCAAGTTTGATATCCAAGGAAAAGAGCTCAATGAAAGAAGAACAGTAGCATCTGTTCTAAGACAACATACCGATTTTTGGCCGGAACACTCGAGTGATTTAATAATATTATAATTTTTTTCTCTTTAGCGGAGGCGTCTGTGGTGGTGGAGGACCCCTTGGTGGCGCCCCCCTGCGACCCCCTCAACTGTACTCTGCCCTACTGCTTCTGCTCTCCAGACAGCACGGCCATCCCGGGCAAACTCGCAATAGAAGCAGTAAGGAGGAAGAGAGAAACCTCGCGACATCAGAAGCAAACCCCGACTCATAGCTAGGTTACCGACGGCCGCAGGGCGTTTGCCTCTAGCTCAAGTTAAATCGAAATGTATTTATTTTCAAATGTATATCATGAGTAATTTTTCTGCAACATTGCACAAATGTATCTTCGGCGTGACGGAAAATGTTCATCAAGTTCTCCAAACATCACCGTTTATTTAATATGACTCGCAAGGAGCACGTAATGTAAACCATGTAATCAAGTTGATGTGAGATATTGCTTGGTTTTACGCCAGGACGAGTCAAAGCGAGGTTTACCTGTAGAATTAAGATCAAGAGTTGGGTGATGTGTGTGTACCTTCTAGAAATGAACGACTTTATCATGATTGGTCAATCATTGTAGTACATGCCATCAAGGCAATGACATTATTGTTCGTTTTGATTTCTTCTATGCTGATTACATGTTTAAAGACGATATTGCGGACGCTTGAAACAACTGATGTTTGCTTGCCGTATGCAGGGTGGTTGAAGTTGGTTCCGTTATAGTTCTTATGCAGGAAATTCCCGCTAGCTTTCCACATTGAATTTCGAATTCTGAAGCCTCAGTACTACAGAACTGTTAAACCTGTTAAATTATTTATAACTCGCAGTTCTCACTTGAATATCTTTATCTTGAACAAACATTTGAGGATTTGTCTTAGAGCCGCCTAGGTAGAAATGGCCTTGAATTTCTCAAAAAGATCAACGCACTGTAACTCAAATAAATATCGTTGAATCACTTACTAATTCCGCCTACCAGAATGACTATCAAAACCGCATTATAAAATTTGAATACATTTTAACCTTTTTCCCCCCCTACTTGAACATCTTAAAAGTTTGTTAAATTCGTTTTATCTTGTAGGTTCCTCAGATGGTGATCATCACCTTCGACGGGGGAGTTAACCACCTGAACTTCGACACCTATAATACCATTTTCAAGGATAACCGTACCAACCCGAATGGCTGCCCCATCCGAGGCACCTTCTTCGTCAGCCACGAATACACCAACTACGCCTTGGTGGAAGACTTCTACAGCAAGGGCCACGAGATGGCGGTGGGGAGTGTGAGGTGAGTAAGGGAAAACTGCTAGAGAAGGGACCACAACATGTGGGGTGACTAGGTAGAAGTGCTAGAGCATGGGCCACAATAGATGGCGGTGGGCAGGGAGAGACGAGTAATGGAGGACTGCCTCAGAAAAGGCCTCGCGATGTGACCTTTTTTATGAAACGGAGCTGAAATGTCATATTTACAGTAGCACCACTTTATGCTTGACATATTGTGTTAGAAAGACGTTAGACCAAAGTGTTTATTTGCATCTAGGTATATTTCTGTTTTATCATTTCAACAATTTTCGTCTCCATTTATTCAGCCATTTCTGTCGCGTACCGTAACGATTTACGCTCAACCTCGTGTGTCGTCCATCAGTCCTAGTATTATAATCCTTGTTCTCCTTTCAGTCGCCGTACAAACCTCGAGGCGGCCTCCCAAGACGACTGGGTGGGGGAGATGGTGTCCATGCGCGAGATCCTGAAGCACTGGGCCAACGTGGATCCGTCCACCATCATTGGCATGCGGGCACCGCATCTCAAGCCGGGCAGGAACACTCAGTACGAGGTGCGCTCATGAGTGGTCAGGATGATAAACTCACACTCGACTCTATCTCTTCTCTAAATTTGTCCCTCGCTTATGCACTAACCTGTCTCCTCTGGTCATATGGCCAAACCCCTACGATGTGGTAATCTTTTTCTTCTCCCTTCCATTCTTCTCCTGTCTCCTCCTGTCGTAATTGAGAAGGAATTATATTTTTTTTTGTTTTTGTATAACATAAAAAAAAATCATGAAATTTGGTAAAAAGTGTAATAAATTTCAAGTGAGTGCAGTCCCAAGGTGGCCAATACTTATCATTGCTTCCATGGGAACGCAGTTAGAGATGTATATACCATTGCATCGCAGTCCCAAGGTGGCCAATACTTATCATTGCTTCCATGGGAACGCAGTTAGAGATGTATATACCATTGCATCGCAGTCACAAGAGGGCTAATACTTTGTCAGTGCTTCCATGGGAACGCAGTTAGAGATGTATATACCATTGCATCGCAGTCACAAGAGGGCTAATACTTTGTCAGTGCTTCCATGGGAACGCAGTTACAGATTTATATACCGATGCATAAGTATTGGTTCTTTCTTGCAGTATCAGCACCGAAGAAAAAACAGCCGTAGCACCAATTTTGTTTACACATTATTATTAATTTGTGGGCTAAATATCGTCACGGTTGAAAATTACACATTATAGATATATGCATTAATTTGAAACACCTTACTGAATATCAGTTTAAGCAAAGTCACAAAATAGCCTAACATTTTGTACTATAATTTGCTCTGCAATTGGCAGTTGAGCAGGAGTAACAGCTGCAGAATGTATGTTTGACAGTCGCGATTGCAGATTGGCTATGAGCCAATCACTTAACATTTGCACTATCGCTTGATAGTTTGATTGACAGGATGACCGACACGTGACACTTAATACTGCACATTTAGCGTTTGCTACTGACACTGCAACATCACACTGGATAACGCTTGATACCCAGGACACTTGGATAAACTGCTATTCACATTTATACATTTGATTTCAAAAATCTGAACTTTTCATCAAACTTTCAGCAATTGCTTTTTACAATTATACACCGAACTTCGACAAAGATAGAATTGCAATAGCTATTGACAGTTTGCAGTTGATTATGACAATGAAAATAAAACTTTAATAATAACCTCAAGAATTACTTTGACGGCGGCAAGGCACACCTCTCATTTTTAGCAAGCATTCACACGCTAACTTGACCGTTTGGCACTAAAGGGTCTGACCAGGACCCTGCAACACACACTTGGGTCAAGAGTGAGATCCGAGGTCAGTGTCAGCAGCAGGGCCCTACAGTGTCGACTGGTTTACCCCAGCTACGGCATAGTTGTCGGCCCTCCTCCACCGACGTCCATACTGTTTCTCAACGAGGCACCAGGGGCTGAAAAGTATATCAGGGCCGTATCAAAACTCATTCATCCACGATAATTTTCCTCCCGTCTACCCATTGCACACCATCCATCCACCCAAAATTTGGTCTACCTCTGTGTCAACGTTCATTTACCTCAACTTTCATCACACTTTTCACTAATCTTCAATCGTCCATCTTCACCCTGTGCCAGAACAATCTCAAACACATGAATCTACTCTGTCCTCTAACTTCCTCATCATCTCCGTTTAATTCTAAAAACAACATTATTGATCCTGTCGCTCAAAGTCACTCCAGCCATGCCATTCGAACACTTCATCTCGAAAACATTCAACCTTCTTCTTTATTTGCTCTCGCCCTCGACGTTTCAGCCTCGTAGAGCACGAATATAACAACCACCCCCTCATGCAATCCTCTCTTTGCTTCCATGCCTAGCGTCCAACAGCTTATTACACTTTTCACTGCACCCAACACTTAACATCCTTCCTTCACTCGCGGTATCACCTCAATTTCTATTTGTTCAGTCTTCTCCAAAGAGAGCCCTGGTACTTACGACATTGAACTTCCTTCAATAATTCTCAATTTAGGAGGACACCGATTGTGCTCGCGTCGACATTCCTCAAACATCTAATTACATAACTTGTACCCACGTTAACTCTCAGCTTCTACCTCTTACACACTCTGTCAATCTCCGACACCAGCCTACAAAACTTCTCCTGTAAATCTGCCGCAAGTGCCGCACCAACCGCAAACTGTAACTAACTCAACTGCCAACTCCGCCCGTTTGCTCCCAAAAGCCCTAAACCTCGACCCATATTACTTGCGTTCAACTCCCTGATGGCTCCATTCATATTGAGATCGAACACCAAAAGTATATAGTTACCATTGGTAGCTAAGAAATAAATTGAAATATTACAGACCAACGACATAAATAATGACGGGCGTGAAAATATATTGTGTGATCGGTATGACTCGAGACATGCAATAATAAACCTTTCTAATTATTTTGTTTACATTTATTTACTTATCACGTAAAATATTATTTCATATTTTACAGACCATGTATGTATTTTTAAATAAAATATTTTACAATATTGGCAGCTGCCCGTTTTGCTCCTCATAAACTATCATTCTAGATTTGGATTGTTCTTGAATAATCTGAACAATATCGACTACAATTCACTTATTGCCCGGTGACAGAAAGATTAATGACCAGAATATCACTAGCCTAAAATAATATTTTGAAATGATTCCCAAGCCACTCCCTTGCTACAAATGAAAATTATCCATTTGCAGCAACACAATACGGTGCATCCGAACTGGTTATGAGCTTGCATATGCTGCATACACCTTTACGTAAGAATAACATTTCATATAATAAGATATTGATGTTATGAAGTTCAAAACAAAATGTAAATGACAAAAAGTTTGGGCATTTGTCATGCACGTATTTCATTATCAATTACATGAAGTGATTTTGTCAGAAGCACTGCCAAAAATGTCAAACAGTTCGATGATTGCCAACTGCAAATGACCATCGTCAGAGCTGGTACAATTGTCATAATCCAATTCTACTGTCAAAATAGTATTTCTTGAGCCGTCCAAGCCAAACAACCAATGTCATTTAATTTTGTCAATTATCATTGCTTTTGAATACGTCAAGATCCAATTTTAGTTCGTCAAAAGGTGTCGAGAGTTATTCAAGATTCTATCCCTTGAATTGAATATATGAAAAGAAAAGGTAAAGAATGACTAGTCACTTCAGAAGTTAGCAATTGTCTTCATTAATTGAATTGATTTGAAGCCTTCCACTGCGCCTTGCTGCCTTGACGGCACACCTTCTTGCATATCACTTCGAACAATTCTACGAGTTAAATTGATGGTGTGCAGATACTTTGATGAACGTGTGAATTATTTGGCGATGTTGCATGATGAATTGACCTTTTCCAATTATTGACCACGCTAAATGGTACAAATAGGTTTGAAAACATAAGAAAAATATTCGAAAAGTTCTTAATTTGAATTAACACCTCAACAAGCTCCAGTCATCTTAAAACAAATTGAATGCTCTTACAGTTTGAGTGGGTATAGCTAGTGCTGATGGCACAAGCCTCTCTGTCACCAGCTGGACGACCATACCACCAACCAATCGCTGGTGCAGTAAAGGCTGTACTAGTACAATACACCTCACAAAAGATTGATTTGCGATATAATTAAAGTTATAGAAATAGTTCTCATTTTCATAGTTACCGGTTATTCACAAACTTGTGTATGAATACATTTAATTATTGTGTAGGAATGTCAATTCATTTTCTTTGTCAGTTCAATATTTATGATTGTTCGAACATGTATGTAGGAATGTTAAAAGTTGTGCAAAGTGTCAGAGCACCGTATTTTTCATAATATAAATATATTTACTGTCATATCCCGCCCAGACAGACTGGGGACAGAGTCTCAGCTCGGCATCATGCGAGAGCTGTGCTAGTAGAACTAGCCTCTTCATAACTCTTCATTATGCTGTGTTAAAGCTCGGCTTCATGCGAGTGCTGCGCTGGTAAAACTAGCCCCTTCATAACTCTTCATCATGCTGTGTTAAAGCTCGGCTTCATGCGAGAATTGCGCTGGTAAAACTAGCCCCTTCATAACTCTTCATTATGCTGTGTTAAAGCTCGGCTTCATGCGAGAATTGCGCTGGTAGAACTATACCCTTCATGCCGAATGGAAAACCCTGTACCTAATTTATGAGGAACTAAGGAATCTGACGTCATCATTTGTGTTCAAAGTGTTGTCAGACGTAATGTAACTATGTCTGATGAAGGCTTAATAGTCGAACTATTAATGGAAATGCAAGTTCTAATGGCGAGTTATCCAACACTTTCTATAGTCGCAGCAGTGTCAAATAAATGATGTGAATTCTTCAACTAATTTCAGTTAATATAAATTCTACAATTATGATACATATCAATTTATTATTACTATAAAATTGTTATTCATTAATAATTCATTATTATTCAATATAAAATACTAACAAATAATTAGTATCAGTATAAAATTATTGGTTTAAATGGCCAATTTGATCTGTGCAATTGCTCAAAAGGATTTGCATAAAGGTATGTTTCTTAGGCATACAATTATTTCGGGGTGATTTTTTCCATGATTGGATTATTTTATGCGCTGGCAGTGTGAAGATTTTTTTCAGCAGGGTATAACAAATTCGACTAAACACTTATATACTAAAAGTATTGGTTTCGGTCAGGTATAACCCTTTTCGAAAATATGAGTTTCGATGTAGGTACATCTCCACAAGCTGTTGCTCCCTCCTGTTTGCTACAACACAAAAAGACCTGTTGTGGGCTCTGGAGGTGTTCCGGGTACTGTAGTTGCATTCATAAATGTAGAGTGGCGCCGAAAAATGCATTTGAATTACTTGAATTCTGCGTTACACCGCACTCCATTGAAATCTACTGGTCTAGCAAATTCATATTTGCTGCGTAGTTGACGTTTTGTCTCAGCCAGTTACGCCAGCTGTCCGTCGTGGGTTGCTTCCCTATTAAGGTCCTCTCGCCTCTCCTCACTACCTTCTCAATACCTCAGGTGCTGCTCGACTATGGCTTTGTGTGGGACTCGTCTGTAACTGTACCGCCTGGGAACGTGCCCGCGTGGCCTTACACTCTCGACTACGCCATCGGACACGAGTGCAAGGCAGGAACCTGCCCCACACACTCCTTCCCGGGTGAGGGCAACATATAATTTTACTAACAGGCAGTTCGGTAAGACATGAAGTTACTTGTAAACCTCTAATCGGCTGTGCTTTTCGAACAATCAATATGAAACTGCCACTAGATAAAACGTTATCTTCACAGCCACCAACTGTCTACCGTTTGAATACAGACGGCGATTTATTATATATGTCATTGAGTTATCTAGAACTCAAGACTTATACTGCTGATAGTCTTGTTGATCACTTAATTGGGATAAATCAAACGCTCTCCCGGATCCGCACACTCGAGAGCTTTGTATCGAGCCCTGCTCCATGAGCAGTCTGTCGGTCGGAGAGAGATGCCATCCTATAGGCTGAATACAATTAGGCCTCATCCTCGTCTCGGTGCATGGAACGCTGCACGAACCTGGATAACGTGGTTAGCGGCACCCAGGGGAAAATGATTGTAAAGAACATCGTCGATTACGGTTGAAAATTGCAGATAATCCAAATTAATTCATCGGCGATAAGTGACAAACAGCCCGACGGTAATTGGCAGCTTCATCATCGTGATGACCCTTTCAATGTGGAATATCGGCATCGGTGTTTGGCAATAAATTCTTCAAAATACAAGGAGCTGTTTTCATCAGTTTTAGTTGGTTTTGTTACTTACATTTAGAGATGATCACCAGTCGAGTATCGGCACAAATTATTGATTTAAGAAATATTAAGCACATTCATTGACAAACAATTCAATTTGTTACTGTCAGCAACGATGATCTACTCCGAACGTATCACCGATGATCATCGATGGGGAATAATCGTGTGTTTCCAATAGGGTAGCCGTCAATCGGCAATGACATTTGATATCCTCCCTAAATCCAGAAACAGCCGACACCACATGTGATCGTTAATTATTCTAATGCACAAATTAAACAGCATTGCGGGTCTAGTCAAGCAATCGTGAAATGTGTATGGAAAGACTTTGAATGGAGTTAGGAAGACCAAACTTAGCATTGTTGACCAAAATGCTCGGTAATTTCTTTCATTTTGACGAAGATTTTTTGTTTGACGAACTCAGGCTTGTAATCTAAGTTAAAATTATGTTCATTTCTGTAGCTCCAAATTGCTCTTCATTCCATAGTTGATGATGTTTTTCAATGTTACAGGCTTCAAAGCGATCAAATTGTACCTATTATTTGCATCGTGGATAAAAAAAAATACATTTAACGAAACTGATGAACTATCATCATTGTTTAACGACCACTGTGATAGTGTCTTCTTAGAACGTAAAAGCATCGTTAACGTAAATAAAAGTATAAGTTCGAAGACATTCATTTACAATGTGCACAATTTATGTTGAAAATGATGCATAGAGAAGACGTATACGGATGAAACATTAATATAGTTGAGCCCAAGGACTATACACACGATAGTCTGAGGCCCCAAGTTATTAAGTTCTGACAACGAAGGTATTGGGTCCTTCGGGCTTGCAGTGAACGCACACACAGGCATCCGTCAGTATTGAAAATTATTTTAAAATTATTTTAGTAAATAATTATCGACCTTGTTCGTTGCTTTCATCACGATATCGTACTGTCGTGGATCCGGGCATTTGCGACCTCATATCATCATCATCATCATCCTCATCATCCGCCTCATGTTCTCTGTGGATCGTATTTTTAGGGGGTAGTTTTCATGTTTTAAACCACCTAAGTTTCAATGAATAACCTAAGCTGGGTATAACCAGTATTATTATTCGTATGCCAGTAACGACAACATCTCGCACAATAAATATTTAAAGTTGAAGAAATAAATGAGATTTCAGACTCGTCCATGCACATTCTGCCGTCATAATTTTATTACCCTGGAGGACGACGAGACGCGGGTACTTGCTGCCTCGCCGGTCGCAGGGCACACTAACACTACATGGTGTTAGTGTACCCTGCCCGGTCGTAAGTCTCTTCCAACCCATTTTGCGAGGCCATGCGCATGGCTGCCACTACGTCGGTCCTTTTACCGTCGCAGGGACAGAAACAATTGACGTATCCGTGACACGAGGATTTGACTGACTTGTTTAATGGGTATTGAAAAGGAAGGACTCAAGTTGAACGTTTTCATAATCGCTTAGCAGACACTCAGATGTGAAGATGTCAGAACGTGCACCGCAAATTAATTGTTGTTTTATTTCGCGTCGCATCCTTCAATCCAAATTGTTTCTTTTAACGTCCTATAGTTTATACTTTGAAATGTAAAGTGTAAATACCTGAAATCGGCTTCTTCACAGTTAGTCTTAGTTTACTGATGCTGATTCTTCGTCTTTTCCTCTACTAGTGTTTTTATATATATATTATTAATGAAGATTTCATGATTCATCATATTATTTTTTCCTATTTTGATAATTATATTACTTATACA
>SDVV010030578.1:0-11659 GCA_016164225.1 Gammarus roeselii
ATACATATATATAAATGTATGTGCATCCATTTATTTTCATATTTATATTTGATATTGCCTACACCGTGTAAATCCATTGTATACTGTAAAAAATAAACATCCTGGAAGTAGTTTGTTAGAAATCATGGTGCACCGTAGAATGCTCTTCATTTAGTTTGTGTCTGGTTCCTGGTCCAATTCCACTGTGTCACGGCTATCTAGCTATTACTGTCTCGTCCTTTGTTCAAACGAGCAAACATTCCTTAGCAACCGTATTTATTCTCATTAAACATAGTGCAAACAGCTCCGAGACCTGTTTGATAATTCTTTCCAGACCAGTTTTCCGGGACTGTTTCTTCGTGCCTGTGTTAGCAACTGCTTCTCAGCGGCCGTTTCGTAAGACTTTTGACCTCGATAAGCAACGAAGAAAGTTCTCTTTTGCTGCCTCAAAGGCCAGCTTTGAAGACAACTCTTTCAGGTCGAAGGACTTCTTTTGCACTTTGAGGTCAAATGAGCGGGTGTTTTGTGCATCATATGGGCCGAGAACAAATTATTTCACTTTCCCTCCGTTTGCTTGCACGCTCTATCTGACTACATTTGTATTGACGTGGTCGACTAAGAGAAACTTCGGAACATGTTTATATCTGACTATATTCGTAATGCAGCGGTCGACTAAGAGAAACCTCACAGAATGTTTTATTCGTTGATTCCACATAGTTTTACTTTATTGACATAAGACTTTTGAAGTAATCACACTAAGAAATGGTCGCTCAGCGCAAACCAAGTGAAGCGTGTTATATAAATATAACAGCCCGACAACTCGGGTGAACCCATCCAAGTTGGTGTGTAGCCAGACGAAGTCGTGTTGATCGAACTTGACTCATATTCTGCGGATGCACAACAAATGAAAAAATATGCTTGCAAACCACGTAGATTTTTCGTTAGTGTTGTTTCCAGCTTAATTTAGCCAGATTTTAGTTAATTTAGCCAGATTTTACGCTCCGATTATAAATTTTGATTTTAAAATAAGTAGATATGCATTTATGAATAGTGTTCACCTGGAGAATCAATATAGAAATTTAATAAGCACCATTAAACCAAACATTTTCTTTTATATTTACCAATTTGCTTATCACTCTGTTCATTACTCGGCAACATATAGCTTCTGAAGTTAGGCTAATACATTGGTCAGTCTTCGCGTGCGTTAGCTCCGTTGCAGATGAACACGGGATTCACCGTCTAATATTTGGCTCGTTCCTCCAAGCTGTATTATAAAATGGAATGGTTATCATCAAAAAAACAACCGACAAAGCCAATTCCCTTGAAAAAAAATATTATAAATACAGAAAAGAAGAATGAAGGATGCATGTAAGACAGCAACAGAAACGTCATCAACTACAGAGCGAGCAACAGAAAAACAGACTTGTAATCAAAAGCTTCACTGAACAAGTCATTTGCACATCGAAGTGCAGTAAGTGCACAATTGTTTCAGTCGGAAAAATGCTAGTCTAAACAATAGTGGAGATATCAAAATTCTTTAACACGATAGCACCTTACTTTCCTCAGAAGGTTGAGGTATTGCAATCCCTATACCATAACAATGTCAGAAGCAATCAATCATTACTCTGGTCTCCTCCCTTCCTCTACTTCCCTCCATCATATGACCATCATCTCGTATTATCACCCCATCACACGTCAGCAAAGGACATCTACTCGCAGACAACTCACATCCTAGCACCCTATCGTCACCCTAAAACTAAAATTGAAACTAAAAATAGCAAATCAGTGACTTCTTATCATCCCAACACAATAAGCTCCTATGCAACGTCTGTTCAACACGGTCGCAGTAATAGCGTCTCCTCAGCGCATCCTCATTCCTTCTCCTACCCTCCTCCTCCACCCTACACTACTCACACAAATTCGTCTAACTATGCTTGCAGCACAGCCCCAATCCTCTCCTTTCGCTACCATTCCCTTACCTCAGCCCAAACTCCGACTCTACCTATTCCGTTGATCCCTCCCATATACTACCCTCCTCCACCCATTCTTTCCTCAAGCTCCCACTTTCGTTACCTTTCTCTTCCCTCAACCCAAACTCCAACATTACCTATCCCGTCAACCCCTCCCATGTATTATCCCCGTCCACCTGTTCTTCCCTCAAGCTCCCACTTTCGCTACCCTTCCCTAACCTCAGCCCAAACTCCAATTCTATATTCCCCGCCAATCCCTCCCATATATTACCCCCCTCCATCCGTTCTTTCCTCTAGCTCACACCTTCTCTACCATTCTTTAACCTCAGCCCGAACTCCAACTCTACCTATCCCGTTAATCTCTCCCATATATTACCCCCTCCACCCATTCCTTCCTCTAGCGCGGTTCAGACATCCTCTGTCATCAATGACCGATCTAAATTTCTTTCCCTTGGTTCTGTTCGGTCTCCCCTGCTCTAACCTACCCTCAACAACAAAGAACAGAACCGAAAGCAAGGATATCCCAAACATACAAACAATGCCACTCGAGAATTAGCAATCAGATTTTATGACAACCTCAGTACGAGTGTTGCTGAAGAGCATATTAAAAATCTAAATAAGGGTGGTGTTGCTGACACAAGAAACAATAAAACGGATAAAAAAATGCCGAAGCAGGTGACGGATAACTTGCAACAATTCCCCAGGAACACCAACATTGACACCATTCTCAATGATTTAAGATTAAAAAGACAATCAACATTAGCAGACGGACATTGTATGATTCCCGTGGTGAAAGGATCCTTAGTAAAACAAACAGGACTTAAAGATGAAAACATCTTAGAGGTGATAAAAACCAAAGCGATGAAGGATTCCTTCAATTTCATAGAGACTACGAAGCATTCACTGGTAATAAAAAGGATGATAGGTTCCTCTCCGAGATAAAATAGTATTTTGAAAACAAGGAGTACAATAGCAGTTTTGGCGATCTAGTCCCCACAAGTCTCAGCAACGCACTCAAAATACGAATCACAATATTAGATGAAACAAACCCGGACATCGTAACGAAGGCTGTAATTAATCTGACCAACCATAAGAGAGATGAAGCTGCTCAATACTCAATATTTGTAGCCAAGAAAGTGGACCATTATAGTAGTCTTACATCAACCCACCCTCTGAACATCAAAAAAGAAAAGAACCAAGTATAAAAAATAGCTTGTCGTAAAAAAAGAAATTACACCGTGGATACTTCGAGATTATATAACCGATATATATCACAAATAACGTCACTGAGCAAGCCCAATTACTCACAGAGTATCTTCTCACATGTTTGAACGCTGTGGTGCCAACGGAAACTAAAACAATGAAAAGCATACCGGTTAAATGGATTACAGCAAAACTGCAAAATGAAATTGCACTGAAAAGATATCTCAAACGCAGAGCAAAACGGAACATCACATGATTACAATTATTTCGAATTCAAAATAGAAGAATTAAACGAGAAGTCATGGGGACAAAAATTAAATACCATCATGAGGAACTAGAACAGTGCAGAAACAATCAAAAAGAAACGTGGAATGTAATGAAAAGAAATGCTCCCTACAAAAAAAAAGATCACCTCGCCTACTTATCCGAATATTCAAGCAACTTCAGAGAAGTTTAACAACTACTTCTCTGTAGTTGGGAAACAGGTTTTTGAAGAGGTAATCCAGGAAGCTTATCAAGGATTACAGAGCGACGCAACAGATACATAAAGTCCAAAAGCTTTCGATGGAGACAGCGACCAAGAAGCAAACGTCAAATGGAAACCAAAACAGTGTCACAACACAAAGTTAAACGAGCAGTATTTGCCTTTAGGAACACAAATTCTACAGAAATAGATGGTTTAGCCCTACAATATCAGGAAGACAGCCTCATAGTTACCTTGCCTTATATTAGCACAGTTATTAGCTTTTACAGAGATCTGGAAGCATGCAATCAGAAAAGCAATTCATAAATCTGGGGACAAGAATGAACCATCCAACTTTGGACCGATCAGTCTTCTGCCTGTCCTATCCAAGATTCTAGAAAAGATAATATCTAACCAATGTATTGATTACTTCGAATCAAACAAGCTCCTCAATAACTGCCGGTATGCTTATCGACGAAAATTTCCAACAGAAAAACTTTGATGAGGGGCAGATATCACTGCTGGTATCGTTCGACTTGTCGAAAGCATTCGATAGTGTAAGCCATACAATTCTTTTTAGCAAGCTCCGCAACATCGGAATAGATCCTACATGGTTCGAGAGTTATCTGATGGATCGGCAACGATCAGTTAAACTCGATAACGCAACTATGTCAAATTCGGCCACAGTTGCCCTTGTGGTCCCTCAAGGTTCGATACTTGGCTCTTTGTTGTTCCTGTTTTCTGTAAATGACATCGACTGTAAAATACCAAAAAATGAAGCGAAAATGGTAATGTACGCCTATGATGTTCAAATATTGCTTTCCGGAAAGCCGTCGGATCTGAATGCACTGACGGATCTGAAAGACGAAGCTGAGACAGCCGTAACTAATCTGAAATCTTGTCATGATAAAAAATGGACTCAAGCTCAACTCTGAAAAACAAAATGCATTTTGTTCGGATCGAACTCGAAAAAAAAAGCAGTCCCAATGAATTTCTTTATCAGGATAGGCAAATATGACATTCCTGTTGAAGATCAAGTTATAAGTCTGGGAGTATGGTTTGATCCCGATCTTTCCTCCGAGTTGAATGGAAAACTTTTGTTCCTAAACCCCGCAAAAAAAGAATTGGATTCCAAATCAAGATTACTGATTGCCCATGCCTTAGTATTTTCTCACATTAACTACTGTCTTTCAATTCTGAAGAAACGCACCAAAACTCAAAGAGAGAAAATACAACGTTGTATAAACTTTGCGGCAAGAATAACATGCGATAATAACCACAGAAAAAGAGACCACGTAAGTCCTCTCCTCGAACAATTACAGTGGCTCAATATTGACAACAAACTGGCACTCTATGAGTCGATCAGAATTCGTAAAGATCTTCTAGAAAACCATTCAACCGGCAGCCAAAGCACATAAATTCACGAGGTGAATAAAAATGATACTCTGCACGTTGAACACATGAAAACAGAAACTGCCTGTCGAGCTTTTTCGATCACTGGATCAAAATCCTGGAACAACCTCCCATCAAGCCTCAAGAATCTTGAATCCAACAATTCCGTCAAGAATATGCTTAATGAACATCTGTTGACCGATCAATTTGAAACGATAATTTCGCCCACAAACACAAGCTATATGCATAATACCAATACACAGAAAATGCATTATGTTCATGAGCGATCGCCACCACCAACCACCACCACCATAACTCTTAACATTGAGACACCATCTAATCATTTTTACTCTGACAAAACGTATGTTTACTGTGTTGCTAACGGTAACAATTGTCTTTGTCAATTATCATAAGTGTTAACTAGAGTTTTGTCTATTTCTATGTTTAAAATATTCCAGTCGTTTTAGTATAATTAAAGTAAGAACTCAGCCTTTTCGAGGAACGATAGGCAGCTTCTAACTTGACAAAAGTTAACTCGATTTTAATATAATTCATTGAATTATTTATAACAATTACCGTACCGTTTTTGATGATACAATCATTGCCTTATAAGCTAACATTTTGCTCTGTCTTCAATTACAGAAGTATATTCATCCGACTTGTGTGCTCCGGCATTGTATTATTTCTGATTGTCAATCATTTAATCATTTCCTACCGGTCTTGAAGTGTGTATATTGGATATTCAGTTGTTTGGTATGCATTTTATGTATAACCTTTTTTTTATAACTCATGTCGCCTTTTCACCCCTTCATTAGTAATACAATGGCTTAGACCCATCTCTACAATATGTTAGCGCTTTTCGAATTTCGAACCCTATATTGTATCAATATTTTTGGTATACTTCATGTCGTCCATCCACATCTTTGTTATCGTACAATAATGTAGACTTCTCATTAGAATATATTAGCACATTTTGATGCCCCAACTTCACGTTCTCGGGACTCTAACCACATGCATGCGTGATTTCCCTCCCCATGTACTTGTTATTTTCCATACCCATGTATTTTGTTATTTATCTACCCCAAGCATTTCTTATTTTTCAACCCCGCGTGTCACAGGTTTTCCCAACGCTATGTAGTCGCAATTATTTTGTCAAAATAGACATTTTCTGTATGTGCACAGATGATACTATTGTAAATTATATTTCGCTCCATGTAATCCGAACCGGCGGCCCCAAGAGATGAGCTGTGACGGATTCAAATTGAACTTTCGAGGAACGATAGGTAGCTCCCAGCTCTGACAGATGCCAACTCAACGAGAATATAATTTATTGAATCACTTCTACCATTTACCGTACCGTTTTTTGGAGATACAATCATTGTCACATAAGCCAATATTGAGCTTCATCTCTTATAACAGAAGTATATCAATTTCGATTTCTATCCTCCAGTTTCGAATTTTTCTGATTGTCAATCATTTTATCCTCTCCTAGCGGTCATGAAGTGTATATATTCAGTGCTATGTATATATTGTATGAATAACTTATGTGTCGGTTCACCACTTCATTATTTATACAATGTTTTACACCCATCTTTAAAATGTGTTAGCGCATTTTGTCAATAAATATGTATTTGCTGTGTTATGTTTATATTTTATGTATAATTTATGTCACCTATTCGATCTTTTATTAATCTTATTTTACCCCATCTTTACAATATTTTAGCGCATTTCGATTTCTCAACACCATGTTCTCAGAATTTATTTGCCCCATTTGTTGACGGTTTTCCTAATCCTATATGTTTCGTAATTTTCCCAACCCCATGTATTCGGGATCGCCCCACCCCATGTATTTCGTGCCAGGCATTCCTGATTCTTACCTCAAATAAGACGATGGTTGTTGATCATTGATTATAATATGATAATTTATATTCTGTTGCATGAAATCAGAACCAGCGGCAAATTTCCAATTGAATTTTCGTTTACGTTAATTCAAAAAAAGAGTTTATGGCAACAAAGTTTTATGTGTACTATTGAAAAAAAATGAAAACCCATTGCCAGATGATGGAAATAAATGATTTAATAATAATAATATCTAAAACAACGGAATGAAAAGATGTATCTTTCGAGCAGGAGCAAACGTTAACACAATCTGAAATCTAAATGGATGTTGTACTGAAAACAACTGACCTTAAACAAGAAAAACTGAATGCACCCGATTCGCGACGGTTGTATTGGTCAGACGAACACCGCCATGCGAGAAATGCCACTGCCAGATACCATGTATTAAAGAGTTCTTATTAGGATCAGCAACCGAATTGCAGAACACCGATCACGAGGGAAATACTCCAGGAGAGGCAGTACGCGACTCAGGAAATAAGGATTTACAGCCAAATAATCTCCAAACACACCTCATGCTACAGATGCTCCAATGTGTACAAGCAGCAACCTTTGTCACATTGTTTCTCAACTAATCATAGAGTATCAAATGACACGCAAATAATTTTCTGTTGACCGAAGTGGATCATTAAATACAGTAAGAAAGCGATGGACAGGATCATTAAATACAGTAAGGGAACGATTGACAGGAACATTAAATACGGTAAGAGAACGATTGACAGGATCATTAAATACAGAAAGCGGACGATTGACAGGAACATTAAATGCAGTAATAGAACGATTGACATGAACATTAAATGGAGTAAGAGAACGATTGACAGGATAATTAAATGCAATAAGAGAACGATTGACAGGAACATTAAATACAGTCAGAGAACGATTGACAGGATCATTAAATGCAGTAAGAGAACGATTGACAGGATCATTAAATACAGTAAGAGAACGATCGACAACCTCGTTTTGGTGCGAGCCTGAAGTTGTGGGGACACTGACAAATGGGGGATGGGGTGGTCGGGTGGTGTTGGGACATGAAGTAAGGAGCGGTAATTCGTTGAGGGAATTACGAGTCGGAAAAATTATGAACGAGTTCATGGTTTAAGCGCATAGCTTGTCGTGAGCCTGCTTCTAACAAATGCAAAAGCTAATTTGGTTCTTAACCCTAATGTAAATGGGCCATGAACCCGTCCATTCCAGGCTATTAAAGCAGCGATTGGTCACTATAACCTTGCTGGCCGATAACGAATCCTGCATCGAAATAGGTCAACATGCTTTCGTATGCAACTGTACCTTATGCAACAAGTCTTCCCCTCTCATAGATTAGAGAGCCCGAGTCAATCACTACAACCTCAACTGTAGGCTTCGAGGTGTTGGCATTCACTGCAGTTACCTCAGACACTGTTTTTAGACCGAATAAAATCAGATAAATGTTATATCACAACACAAAAAAAGATGCCATTAGCAGATTATTCAAACCAGTTATGAATATCTTGCACTACATGTTGTTATATCCTTTGTATTTATTGTAGCGAGTTCCTGCGTTTCTAACTGATACCGCCAAACAATCACAGTTATATTTTTGGTCATCTCGGTTTTCATAACAGAAAACCCGATATAGCAAATCATCTCCATAGGTACCCTCAAACATTTTAACGAGCGTAAATGTTTCATTATTTGATCCTTCAACAATCACCAGTCATCAACGATCTCAGGATACTACTATCTTGTCGACTGTCGTGGTTGATCCTTCCACAGTCACCAGTCATCAACGATCTCAGGATACTACTATCTTGTCGACTGTCGTGGTTGATCCTTCCACAATCACCAATCATCAACGATCTCAGGATACTATTATCGTGTCGACTGTCATGGTTGATCCTTCAACAATCACCAGTCATCAACGATCACGGGATATTACTATCGTGTCGACTATCGTGGTTGATCCTTCAATAATCACCAGTCATCAACGATCTCAGGATAATACTATCGTGTCGACTGTCGTGTAATATTATTTGTTGTATGAACGTTCATGCTAACTCTACCATAATTGATGTTACAGTACAAAAAGTATGCCTCACACTCAATGTTTGTGAGCCAAACGGAATGTATTTGATGAAGATATGTCCAAAGCCAGCAAAGCGGATGAGATGAAGATCATCAAAGAAACTTTCTCGAGAATTTAACCAGAACTTGAATTGGCTAATGGATTTTATTAAATTTGAGTCGACTTAAGAACGTTTCAAGCGGGCTAGGGTGGACACTCGAAATCCGCTTCCCGAGGAGTTTGGGATCCGTGGAAGAAGGTTATTAAAGACTATAACTCTGAAGGTCAGGGAGAGTTATCAAGGAATTTGCAATGTCTAAGGAAAAGATGTGTTCAAATCAATGCTACTAATTTTTGAATTGTCCCTTTTTGTAGAAATAATTTGAAGATAAGTGTTTTCCATGAGCGTCACAGTTTATTCGAAACTGTGTTATGTCCTATATGTTCATGTGTGGCCCATACGTGGCTTTTTCCTTGTGCAAGAATATACCAAATTGCGTCCTATTCTCAGTAAACATAGCAGAATGATTTAAGGTCGTACAATTGAGCCGCCCATGAACAACAATGCCATTGTTATATTGTTGTGGGTGCACGCACCATTACAGATTGAAGCATCTTCGTCATCGATTGTAAACAACTCACCTCGACACAGTCATTAGCCAGAATTGGAAACATTTCAATGCATATACAGCAAATAAACAATACACCAAATTCCTATTATAGAAGGGGGTTCATTTTATCCATGCAATGGCGATTGTTGTTCACAGTTTTGCGGCAATTTTATGATACTATACATTCAACTTAATTGTATAATGTGTTTTCAAATGTTTTTACATAATTGTTTATATAGTAGGCTTGTGCATATGAGAGTTGTCCTGTCGTGCGCAATAATCGGTCACTATTGATGTTTTTAATAGCTGTGTTGTATCCACATTTTGGGAGCACTGGCAATCGGAAAGATTTTACAGCAATTAACAATTTTTATACAAAATATTTAACGAAGATACAGTGCGTAAAAAAAAATCTGATTGTAGTTACAACACTTCGTTTCTATTTCGCTACCAGATTAACGAGGTGTATAAGAAAAGCTATTGCTTCTATTAATTCCCATAAAAGCAGCGTGTGTTTCATGTTTACATAAAATTCCAACAAAACAGTTCAATAATAGGTCTGGTAGTAGGATATCATTGCTTCCAATTCAAATGATTCCCGTTGCTATCAAATATCCAATATTTCTGAGCCAACACCCGGCCAGGATATTAATGGCCAGGTTCTGAAGGCACCTTTGTTTTATTGCTCTCCAGGTTCAGCAAAAGACCAATTACATATCAGAGAGATTTGGAAAACTTTCCATATGAATCAACAGAGGAGCTGAACTGTGCAAAAACTTCCAAATAGATTGTGTCCACTTGAAATAAAATATTAGAAAAGCTTTCCAAGAAATGGTAAAGTAATTTAGAACTAAATTTTCTACCCATTCGTTTTACAGTGAGTTAGTTTGATTCAAAATCCTTCTGGGACAAAAATTATGTTGGTGACATAGATATTTAAATTTTACTCACGGTTTATTCAATATATTCTCATTTCCGTATTGTCTGATGCATATTGTAGAGATGAGTATTGGTGTAATCTTTATAAATATGATATCCGATCTCAAATGTGACTTTTACTCAAGGATTATTTCATAACAAATGAATTTCAAATTTTGAAATCCTCGCCTCCTGCCGGATCAATTGTAGAGGGTGCACTGAAAATATGTTACACATTTTGCGAAACTATTAAGTTAGAAATAACAACTGCATACAGGTTTTAAAAACAGTAGTCTAAACAAAATACTGAGAATTTTACCATAGCAATGCTGCTTGGATTATTTCCACAAATTTGGCCCCGAACAATATCAGATATTATTTACGAAGAAGAAGAATGGATACTTACAGAGAAAGGCGAAGAGGGGCGATTAAGCATAGTCGTGTGATTGAGCCATGTTGCTTTGAGGATGAAGAAGGTAAGGTTACTGGTGGAACAAGCCCAATATCCTTCTCATAACATAAGATGATCAAGAAAAATGCAAACTGTCTGCATGAACATTTGAACAATACAGACATCTCTCTTATAGCTAGCTCAAAGTGACATCCAAGATATCCAGTTCAAACTAACATTGATTATATCCTTTCGTAATGTTCACAAGTTGAACTCCAATGTAACAGTACCCGCACGCTGAATAATCTGAAGACAAACATCGACCGATGGCAAGACATCATCACTAATTGAATCTTGCGAGCAATTATTAATCTTTCTAAACAGTAAGAACGTTTTTCATTGCTGTTATATGTCAACATCATATAAGACTTTTTTCCAAATTTTAAGAAAATATTTCCCAGGATAGTAGGATACTGAAGGATCTACCAAGTATCACTAGAATGAACTCTCCCTGGCGTTCCAGGCCTACTTACTATTTTATACAATACAATACGCTACGTTTCTATACACTCTCTACTATTCTATACTAAACTGTACTACACTTTACATTACTATACTATACTATACTATACTATACTATACTATACTATACTATACTATACTATACTATACTATACTATACTATACTATACTATACTATACTATACTATACTATACTATACTATACTATACTATACTATACTATACTATACTATACTATACTATACTATACTATACTATACTATACTATACTAT
>SDVV010030579.1:0-11658 GCA_016164225.1 Gammarus roeselii
ATATATAAGGATACACATACATACATACATACATGTATATATAGCCTCTATATATACATATGTACGTAGGTATATATTTATAATATTTATCCATGCGTATTGAATTGTCATCATATGTTACATACTTAATAGGTGAATGAACCGATGACCCAGAGCCGGCTCAGTTAGATTTTTAATTAATCGAATCATTCTTGTATAAAATGCATCGCGCCAATTAATAGCAGGCCAATAGAATGCTAGTATGATTGGGACCATGATTGGAAAACCGGAAGGGGCAAGTACTGAAAATACCGTCCTAATTAGATTCCGGCTTCAAGTCAAATGCCTAAGTCGGTTGTTTCCAGTATTTGCTGACTTTGCTGGGACTGAAAGGACTAGCACAGAATCAGACACGAACGACGTCACACTATTGGGCCCCTACGACCATCTTGCCGCTGACAATCACGACTTATTCACCAGCAACTGTTCATAACAAGTCAAAGGTGGTCACCACTCACCTTGCGTCATGTAATAATAATACTATATGAATGTTTGAAAGCTCAAAGGCAGCTTCACACTCAGTCCGCTCCTTAAATCCGGTCATGCACTATAAACTACCACTCACTGCAACACACTTATTGTGCACGGATTTTGGTGCAGTGCTCACTTTCACAATGATAATGACGTGCGAGACTTTTTTGCTTGTAGAAATCCCTGATTTATCAGCAATGACTACGTTCACTAGAAAAAGACAATCCTTAAGTGCATTACTAACATCACAAGGTAGGGAAACTGCTACTAACTTCGATTCACAGTCAAACTTAGTAAATCACTTTAACGGTTTTAATTTTATTCCAAATCGCAATTTCACCAAGTGTTGCATCTTCAGTAATTAAAAAATGCAGTTTAGATTGGCATTAAATTTCAAATAGCTCGATAAACGCTTACTTTACTGTGGCAACTCTGGGGAGAAGATTTCTCAAGAATTGATAATGAAATAAACATTTGTGGCCGATTCCTCATGGGTGGTCTATTCCCTTCCATTCATTCGACATCTGACCATGACTTCTTTCGATTGTCAGTAGAATTTTGTGTAATTCGGCTTTAGGACGGGAACATAACATAAAAAAAAATTGTATTGCCTAAGTTTTCTTAAATTTTCATACCCAGAAAAAAGCAGAAATGCAACCTCAAGCACGTAAATAATAAACTATATTTTCACATTTCTAGCGCAGTCTCAAACACTGCTATAGGTGCATTCGAGATGACGCAAAAAATTCGATGATTAAGTTTGCTGGTCAAGTTTTCCGCACTGCATTCCTACAACCGTGGGTGCATGGGAATAACAGAAAGGATACGCGATCATTAAGATTTGAACTGTATCATAGCTCACAAAATGCCATACCCAAAGCAAAAAGTCATAGCACTTCTATCCGATGTTAAACAAACGAGAAAGATTAGACAGTCATTGATGAATATGCAAAAACATGGATTTGCTCACAATTTTTTTTCGATATGTACACTCCCACGTCATGACAGAGTTAATGTCTAACGGACATCATTGATAGACCTGTAGAGCCATTGACGATGACGTGAACCTTACAAATTGGGTAAATGCTTTCTTAGGCGTAACCACTGCTGTAGAATACATACTGAAAATGGGTGAAACCGCTTATTTTAGCAATTTTTTTGGATAACTTAGCAACTATTAATCAACAGATGAATGTGGTGATTTCAGTTTTCGTGAATATAATATCGTGTAATAATGCACGATTTTCGACCTAGCTACCCACTAAATCGGTAATAATTTATGGTATTTTTTGTTGGTTTTGTACCTGTGCAAGCGTATGAATAAACCGCTGAGTAGGAGACTAGAGCTAATTTTCCAATTTTCATGCGCAATCGCGCCATCTCGAACGCACCTACGTACGGGACCTTACAATGAACAGTGGTCAGTTAACCTAATTTTTCTTGAAGCCTGTACATATTAAGATCTATTTCATGTGGATAGGAATAGAGTTTGCAATTCTTGGGTGGATAGCTATGACGTGCTTTCAAATACACTCGCATGTGACAGATGCTCTATACCCTGCTACACACGCGATCGGTAGTGAGTTTAAAGAAATTGAATAAATCTACTTTCGATAATAATAATATCGATTTTCCCACTCAGGCGTGTTTCTAAATTATTTTTTACAAGGAAGATTTATAATGGCGCTTTCTGCTGCGCGGCAATCGGCGGCAAATTTCCAAATAATGGAATATATTTAATTTTTAAATATATCTTAAAAGTAATATATTTGCAATTGTCCTACCTCACGAGGAAGTCCCATGTAGTCTTCGTGCCCCATATTGTCACTAGAGCACGATATCGTTAGGTTGTCACTAGTGCGAAAATAATCGAAACAGAATTATTTGTTTCTTCAAAGCGGTGGAAATATCAGTTTCAACCATCAAATAGTGGAACCGTCTTAATTGTGACCGTTCTTGCAACGTCACTTGGGCCAGAAAATTTACTATTCCGATCTCTCCATGCTACACAGCCGACAAATTTTGATACCTGCTTCAAAACCCTTTAGACCCATGCAATTCTGATACATGTTGATAAACCTTAGAATTAGGATAATGATTAAGGGGTCTTCTTGCACTGGAGGGTTAATCCTGAACATTCTGAATTGTTTATTTAAAATTGCCGATGATAGATTTTAACAGAGTCAGAAATGGTTCACTATTCCAATCTCCACATGCTTACGTCCTAGTCATACTTTGGAACGCTAATGAGACGTTACGTCGGGTCATCCTCGGGTTATTACACTTTCATTGAATAACACTCGCAAGAAATGAAGAAACACTCCGGACTGGATTATTATGTGGAAGAACTTCACTACCCCGTGACGGGAACACATTGTATTCTTTCACAGACTATATGATTTCAGTACGAAACAGGCCGTAGTGTATCATGCGGATGGTCACTCTTGCGACAAATTAAGCAATAACAGAAGAGAGCAAATTTGAAAATACTCCAAAAAACATTCAAATCGAGAAGAACGTATAGAGATAGTAAAAATTAGCCTAATTTGTTATATAGAAAGTATGCAAACTGACAATCGATCAGAGAAAATAAAAGTTTGTAAAGTTTGGTACAGTGTGGATAAATCGGGGTTATGCGTATAGCCATTTTTTGGTTTGTCCAAAAATCAGCCTTTCAGAGTGAACGATTGAAAAACTCACAAACTTTCTGCCTTATTACTCAGGAGCTTCTCACTTAAATTGCTAATGCAGATGGTGATCAGATTAAAGTGACGAGGATTTCTACCGTGTTCGAAAAATTGTGATTCAAGTAAGCAAAACAAAAAATCAATTACGAGTCTTCACAACAGCTGATACATGAATCAAGAAATGAATCGTATACTCCTAATCCAACGATAAACAATTTCCGATCGTTAAACTTTCATCATCAAATATCTTCACCAAAAGAATTATACCGAAGCAGGCCAAAGTTCCCGTGAGCCAAATGTTATCGATTGATCTGGAGCTGGGAAATTGAAATACAGCTTAAGACTAATGCCACTAGTCCACAAACATTGTAATAAATATATAATATCATGATGTAGCATTACAGACACGTACTACAATATTAAATGATATTCAAGAGCAATATAAGCGGCCTCAGTTAAATGTAACAGGAGCCATTAAATTTGACTTCCCTCTACCATCATAAGCAGGATAAACTTCACAAATGTAGACTCAAAATTACTATTCAAATTATTATCACAGCTGTTGCAAAGAACTTTTTACAGAAAAGTTAGCATTTCCTCAAACAAGGCACATAATTTTCGTACTTAAGTGTCAAGTCTTGGGCTGTCAAGTTCTGTGCATGTTATAAAGTCCTGTGTTGTCAAGTCCTGTTCTGTCAAGTACTGTGTTGTCAAATCCTGTGTTGTCAAGTCCTGTGCTGTCAAGTACTGTGTTGTCAAATCCTGTGTTGTCAAGTCCTGTGTTGCCAAGTCCCGTGTTGTCAAGTCCCGTGTTGTCAAGTCCTGTGTTGTCATGTCCTGTGTCGTCAAGTCCTATGTTGTCAAGTCCTGTGTTGTCAAGTCCTGTGCTGTCAAGTCCTGTGCTGTCAAGTCCTGTGCTGTTAAGTCCTGTTTTGTCAAGTCCTGTTTTGTCAAGTCCTGTTTTATCAAGTCCTGTTATGTCAAGTCCTGTGTTGTCAATTTATGTGTTATCAAGTCCTGTGTTGTCAAGTTCAGTGCTGTCGAGTCATTGGCTGTCACTTCCTGGATTGTCAAGCCCTGGGTTGTCAAGTTCTGTTTTGTCAAGTCCTGTGTTGTCAAGTCCTGTGTTGTCAAGTCCTGTGTTGCCAAGTCCTGTGTTGTCAAGTCCAGTGCTGTCGAGTTATTGGTTGTCACTTCCTGGATTGTCAAGTCCTGTGTTGCCAAGTCCTGTGTTGTCAAGTCCAGTGCTGTCGAGTTATTGGTTGTCACTACCTGGATTGTCAAGTCCTGGGTTGTCAATTCATGTGTTGTCAAGTTAGTCATCATTCACTTACCATTTGGAAAACAGACTAAGGCAGTCACTCGAAATGGATTGATTCGGGAGACTTCGGTCTCGAGTAAATGGAACGAAAAAATCAGAAGTTTCAACTTTAACCAGTAACCTTCCCGATCATAAGTCAATTCAAATAAAAAAATTGATCGGGATAGTTTTACTTTCAGCTGCGCATGCCAAAGATAGGCAAGAGTACCACAGGAGGTACAATAAGTCCTAAAGTGCTGATGCCATATGGTCCCAGCTTTCCACAGGTGGCAGCTAGAAGTGTTCTCACTAGACCTGCCCATGCTCCAGTGCCGTTAGGATTCCCTGTCGTCCCGTCGATGCCGGGAGCAATTGCAGCCCAGCACCTGCTGAGGGAGATCTACACTAAGAGTTGACAATCTCCTGCATGAGAACAGCAAGAATATATCAAAAAGGAGTCTTATAAAATGTTGCATGAAAGAATGAGCTCAACTTGGCCGTTATTGCTACTCAAAAGGCGAAAATTTAGGACCGATGTGCCACACCTATTGAAAGAGTGGTCAGAAGGGAGAGCAAAGAAGGTAAAATAAATATGACCTTAAGATACGCAAATGAGGTGAATAAAAGTCTAGTAAGTTCAGGATGGAGGAGAAAAGGAGATGGAAGGGTGAATATGAGGAGTCTGATGGGAAATAAGGGTAGTTGCTCCCCCGATAAGCCGTTACTCCGAGCGACCCGTGAACCTAACAGATACTTTGGGAGAATCAGATTAAGAATGTTCCATAAAGTGAATTAGTGTGAGAGGACCCTTTCCTGACCGATCCTTGGAAGACTATTCAATAAGTAGATTCAAACGAGAAAAGGTAAGAATATATTCAAGGCAAATTATCTTCGGTTCCAAGAAATATTCCATCTCACATTCTATCGAAAGGCGCCACGTTCTGGCGAATGTCGGCTAAGCCTTGTGTGTTTGTGGCAGGCGCCTGCTTGAATCACACCACTAAGTTTGCAACCTTAAAAATAAAGTTTGTTATCCTCAAGATGTATTTTCCTTCCGTGATAAACTACCTATGAAAAATAATCCGTTTTTTCATTCTATTTAATAGGATTTACCGGCTATCCAGACTCACGAGTTATGAGGACGACCCCAACTAGGTATGTATACCAAGAGTCCTGGCTATCAAGACTCACGAGTCATGAGGATGACCTCAACTCGTTATGTATACCAAGAGTCCTGGCAATCAAGACTCATGAGGTCGGCCCCAACTCATTATTGATCGCGTAAGGGGAGGACGACCCTTCTGTGATGGTGCTCAGTCAAAATGATACCATGTTCAGAATTGATCGTGTAGAGGTTGGAGATCAAGTCATTTAGATTAGTCTGAATTGATCACATACATGTTCGTAGAATTTTAGCAATGTTAATCAACAACTGAACGATGTATTTTGTTTGTAAGTGCGGTTACCTTAGACGGCAAGCTTGAAACAGCCACGTAGATTTTCAAATGCACTATTTTGAGTACTTAATTAGATACGTTGGACATCGTGACATAGTGGAAATTACACAACGATTTAGAAAATGGGTTTCATGAAATTGCTTTCTGAATTAAACAGCCTATGACGTCCCAAAGTACTTATCCGAAGAAAGCGGTTTGACATTCACAACTTCTCATCAACCGTGATATCTCATTAACCATGATATCTAAACGTTGTCGAATTTTGAGATTTGATTCGAGCTTCATTTCTACCGGAGCCCGAATTTTGAGAATGCTTTAGCGTACATTTTTCAAACTTAACGAATTGCTCGACACCATAAAAATATTACACGAGCTCTTGACAGAGTAGTCTCTTAGTGGTAAATGAAATGGTCATAAAATGTTTTATCCAGGAAAACGTTACGATAATGTTGATCAATCACGTTAACATTGTGAGCATATCTTCAGCTCGATACAAGCGAATTCTCAAATACACTCCTGTTGATTTGATGAATTGATGAATTTGATGAATTCTCAAATACACTCCTGTTGATTTTGATTTGGGCCTCATTTCCATGCTGTTACTGAAGTTTAACGGAAGTTAAAAAAAATTAAAGTTCTACTTCAAACAACTGATTTCAGTGAAACGAGAATTAATCTAATAATAATATAGCTCTATATCTCATTGTATTATTGTTTCTGTCAAATTGGGAGCAACAAAACTTCAATATCAATGCATCATTGAGGAAACGTTATTATTCCAAGCGAATGTTCAGGTGATCAAGAACTCACGACCGAAGCACTTCAGGGTCTTACTATCATAAGGATTTAAGAATTTGAATGACTAAACAAACACCCATGGATAGTTTGAAATGGATTCAATTCAGCAAGCTTGTAACTCAACATCCATCAACAACATTCGTGACTGTTCAACAACTTTCGTGACTGTTCAACAACATTTGAGACTGTTTAACAACATTCCTGACTGCTCAACAATACTCTCACTCGAACAGCGGCTATAGAAACCATACGCGTGTCGGATTTAAAGATAGATGATTAGATTAGATGGTTAGATGTTTTGTAAATTTCAGCCGAACAATTTTTTTGGCATGAAACCAGTATAATAAGAAGACTCCCTAACAACATTCAACTAAGAATTTCGTACGTGGAAGCAAAAAAATATAGAAAAAACATGAAAGAAATGAAAAGACAGCCGAATTAATCACAAACCAGAAACGGTCTTCGGAGTCTTGTGTTCATGTGCATTCATTTGTTCAACCTTCAAACTAGACTGACCAGTTTACTTTTACGTAGACAACAAAAAAACGTCGTGCAACAATTTATGCAAGCTTGTAGCAGTTGAAGATTAGAAGTTAGCAGTAAAATAAACTAAAAACAAGATTGGATAAGCAAAGACATGAATATTAAATGAAAAATAATTTATTAAATAAGTCTTCTAGTAATTTCAGGAGGTAAAACAATATTTTAAACCTAAATTATGACATTATAACGTTCGTGTAAATGAAAATCAAGTTTCCATTATTACTAGCCGTTCAGACGAGCAATCTACAAACGTCTAACTAAACTAAGAAGCCTAGTTTTAAATAAAACTTACATGGTATAAATATGTAAACACGGTAAATGGTTCATTTCTAATATAAACTGCCGACACTCTCATTTTGCGTTGGAAGAATTAACAAAAAATCGACGAGAAGTGTTGGATCGAAATGACAAAAAATAATTTTGGTTCTGAAAATTGTTAGTGAATGAACTCAAACGAAATTTCATCATGGTAATGAATTTCAAAATGTATGTGTATGTGAGAATCCATTAATTCATTTAGGACATAAGTACCAAATGTCGTCCCTACCTAGTTTAAAAGAATCTATCTAGACAATTGGGATTTGAGACAGATTTTGTTTCGGACAAGATTCTGAGACGTAAAGAGGTAGATTAAAATTCAAGTATGAATTTACATCAATATAGCACGTTGGGACTGAAACAATTTTTTATATTAAGTTCTCGGGATTTTTTTTTTATAAATTGCATCATTGGTAAGTTATCTTACATACTGTTGCTGTAAATGTTTAGCATTGATCAACTATAAATTATACAGTAACAGTTGACGATAGAAATAAGATTATTTTGTTCAATGCTCGTGTTGCGTTCACATTAAAACTGAGAATAAATTCCTCTGAAGGATACACGTTAGAGTGTTTGCTCTGTGGAAAAACCTCGGTAAAATATTACCAGAGTTTCAATATAGTTTTTCAGAGTCAGCAAACCTCGACAGGAAACTGTGGACAAAAACTGTAAAATTTACAACCTACAGCCCTGTTGCCACGATGCTGTACAACACTGAAAATGCAATACAAAATCTACTACAGCTTGTCGGTAGAACAGTCGAGTCAAACAGTCGGTAGAACAGCAAGAGTTTAGCCGGTTCGGGTGTAAGGCAACTTAGCAAGTTCCTGGTTGACCCAAGTGATTCCCTTTGTGACATCAGCGTAGACACCGGGAATACCTGCCTCGCCACAGCCGATGCCCCAAGCCACGATGCCGACTTGCACGTAGGTAGCGTGGTCGCTGAGGAGGGGGCACACCAGGGGAGATCCTCCGTCACCATTGCAAGCGTCCTGGCCAGCGACTCCTCCTCCAGCGCAAGTAAAAGTGGAGTGAAGGTTGAAGTACTTGCCGAGACGAGTGGTCTTCAGTGCCTGTTCACAGTCGTGATGAGAGACCAGGGGTAGAGACACTTTCTTCAGGATGTTCTGAAACTCTCCCTCCTTGCCAAACTCATTCTTGCCCCAGCCGGTGACGAAGCACTTGGTAGGTTCGACGTCCTTGTATACGTCAGGCAGACAGATGGTGTCGATGTGACTGGTCAAAGCCACGGGAGTTTCGAGAAGCAGGATAGCGAAGTCATTGCTGAGAGAGCCGGGGTTGTACTTGTCGTTAGCGATCACCTTGGAGACGTGGCGGTCGACGTGTGTGTAGAGCTCGTAAGTCCGTTGGGTGTCCCATTCGCCAAGTCGAACCTGGAAAATTAATTAAGGTAGATACGAGTGACTGCTTTCCAGCGTCAATGTCCTAGTGGCACCGAATGCCAAACCGGCAGCTAGTGCTGCATCAAGCATTGACATGTTACCATCAGTCTGAGTTTGTTTTAGCTCATGGCATGCTCGAGTAGCATCTGATAACAGACATTGCTCTGACTTCATCCGTCATACTATCTTCTAAAACTTCTTATAATCTTTAATAGTTACTTTCTCTAACTTGCAACACGATTATACATCATTAATGATGACTTGTTCAACAATTTTCTTAGTTGCTTCCGACATGAGTAAGCGAACCATAAATGGTCCAGCAAATGAACTTCATTTCTCATAACAGAAGTCACTCACTCCAAATATCTAATATTTACCATAAATGACACCTTTCAACAAGACCTTAATCTGGACAAAACCGCACTATTTCTCATGTCATCAACTCCACATCGTGAAATCAAGCATTTCCACCCACTTTAAGCACAGTGGGAGTATTCTGCCAGGACTGCACACAGTGCGCTGCCGTGAGAACCACGTCGGGGTAGATGAGCGAGCCGCCGCAGACGTACAGGTTCACCTCCTCCTCACCAACGTACTCCGTCTGCAATATGGCCGCCATCCAGGGGAACTCGCCGAACTGTGCTTGCGTGGCCTGGAGGAGAAGATAAGTTAATTTTAAATCAGAGTTCATGGAACAACGACTTTGTCTTACACTGTGGAGCAGTGGACACTGTGGAGCAGTGGACACTGTGGAGCAGTGGACACTGTGGAGCAGTGGACACTGTGGAGCAGTGGACACTGTGGAGCAGTGGACACTGTGGGGCAGTGGACATTGTGGAGCAGTGAACACTGTGGAGCAGTGAACACTGTGGAGCAGTGAACACTGTGGAGCAGTGAACACTGTGGAGCAGTGAACACTGTGGAGCAGTGAACACTGTGGAGCAGTGAACACTGTGGAGCAGTGAACACTGTGGAGCAGTGAACACTGTGGAGCAGTGAACACTGTGGAGCAGTGTTCTTGAGCCATGCTAATGGAAATAACTTGTTAATTTGTATACGTTTAGTGCTCGAGACTACTGATCCAGGCCTTAGTGTAACGCATATCAATGCTCAACGGGATACGGTGAAAAAAGTTACTAGGACCGAAGAATAATTATGTGACATTATTTAATGAGTTATTTTGATATGAAAAAGGCTCCAAGGCGGATACAATAAAATATATGTTTTTAAATCGTGTACAAATACACATGTGTGCATAATCAATAAAATAAATAAACTCATACGTACAGATACAGATACAGACACTAGAGGTGCGCCTTGCCGACGGTCAGAAAGGGGGGTGGCCGACGGCAAGGCGCACCTCATACGCTCACACTCACACAACTTAGCCCTTTTACGCGAAAGGGTCCGGCCGGTAACCCCGCAACACACACTCTGGGTCACGAGTGCGGTCCGAAGATCCGTTGTCAGAAGCAGGGCCCGACAGTTTCCACTGGTTTACCCCGGCCGCACCATGATTGCTGGGCCCTCTCCAGCCACGGCCATCCCGACAGCGTCAAAAATTACAGCGTCAAAAATTAAACATTTACAACCATTCTCCACTCACGTCTGTTCATTGCACGCTCTCTCGCTGCTTCCGCATTCAAGTCTCTCCTTCATAACGCCTGCTTCAAATCCAAAAACCATCTCAGAACACGCAAATCCACTAGGTCCTCCAGCTTCTTCACCATCCCCGTTCTGATTCGGACCACGTCGTTAGTAAACCTGTCTCTGAGCGACACTCTAGCCATGCTCCTCAAACATTTCATCTCGAAAACATTCAACTTTCTTTTCTCCTCTGCTATCATCCCCCCCCAAGTCTCAGCTCCAAATAGCAAAGTTCGGACAACGAAACCCTCGTACACTCTCTTTGCTTCCATCCCAAACGTCCTGCAGCTCATTACACTCTTCAGTGCACCCAACACTTAACACCCTTCCTTCACCTCAGTTTCCACAAGTTCGGTCACCTCCACATGGGAGCCCAGCTACTAAAAACAATGAACTTCTTCCAACAACTCTCCATTTAGGGAGACACTAATTCTGCTCGCATCAAACAATCCTCGAGCATCTCATGACTTGACTTTTACCCACTGTCACTCGATGCTTCCTCCTCTTACACACTTTACCAAACTAAGGCACTAGCCTATATAGCGTCTCCTCTGAATTCGCCACCAGCGCCGGATCATCCGTAACAAGCAATTGGCTCAGCTATCAACTCCGCCCATTCGCTTCAGCTCCAAGCAACGACCCAGCACACTCACATTCACTTCCTTGACCACTCCATCCATGTAAAGATTGAACAGCCATTGAGACATCACGCAGCCTGGTCTCAGACCCACTTTTACTATGAACCAATCACTCGCCTCGCTTCCAACTCTGACACATGCTCGGCTGCCAACATAAAAACTCTGCACCGCTTTCAACAGATATCCGCTTACGCCGTACAAACGCAACACATCCCACAGCGCTTTCCTGTCAATCCTGGCGTATGCCTTTCCCGATCCATGAAAGCCCAGAACACATCCTTTCCTTTTTCAAGGTACTTCTCACAGACCTGTCTCACATATGTTAAAAGCATAATCCATAACCATATGTAAATG
>SDVV010030580.1:0-11658 GCA_016164225.1 Gammarus roeselii
TATATTTATTCTCCTGAGCAGAGGTGTAACGTATAGCTTCATGATTTTCTGCCAATACCAATACCCAGTTTCTGACCAATACCAAAACATCTGATACTTGATACCAATATTTTGCCTTATATCAAATACATTTCATCAATAATATTTTGAAAAATACCAAAATAAAATAAAAAATCTGAACAAAGTAAAGCAAAGAATCAGCACAATAAGCAGCAGATGCAATTTTTTTCCTTCATAGTAAACAATTAACCTATTAATAATGAGTAATATTTCAAAGCCAGATGCTGCTACATTTCAACAAACTACTCAAGATTTTCCAATAGCCAATATATCTAGTGGCAATGAAAGAGATTAAAACTATGTTATTTAGCCAGCAGCATGACACAAAATGATATGAAACTTCAATATTGATATCAGAACTAAACTCGACTCAGGGTGGTTGGGTTTGACCTACATATACAACCCTGCATGAACCATTATTAGCCACACCAATCCAACCTCACATGGAACAACTAGGATATTGATTATTGATTAGTGCTACTAATTCCTGTTTTTTGCATCAATAAATGTTTTGACCTCAAAAAATGAAGACCAAAGCGGAATAATATCAAATTACAGTCAATGAAGTCACTTTGAAAACTCAAAAAAAAAAATACTTACACCTATGGTTTGCTCAAGGTGTATCATCAGCTCCTGTTTGCTCTGCAGCTGGATCTGGACGGTTGTCAGCTCCTTTTCCAGAGATGCCTTCTCTTCTCGCACCTGTTGCACAGTCTCCTGCAGCTGAGGTGATACATTAAATTAATTATGGAACAGTTGAACAATTTCATGAGGAGATCCTCCTGGTCAGAAAGCGTGATTGAATGAATAAAGTTAGTTTTTGTTAGTTTACTTGTGGCGCATTCACCAAGGTTGTGTAAACAGGGTCTGCCTCTTCAATGAAAAAAAAGTAACTTGTGAAAAGCAATTTTATTGTTTCCAACATGTAGCTAATTGGTAATGCAGCAATACATATTGTGGTTGGATAAATGTTGGCATTTTGCATTATACAACGCTCAGAATTTGTGATCCAAAAATTACTTCGCATTTGATAGCATTTTTCACCCATATATAGGAGCAGTATCCCAGTAAGTGGAGAGGGGTGGCAAAGAGAGCCAAAAAGGACGCTGATGTCCGGTGGGGCAGACAGTTGTGCCAGAATTTTTGGGAGAACAAAAAGATGTTCTGATAAAGAGGTGAAGAGGATGAGAAAAGGTGATGCCAGAAAGGAGGAAGTGGTGAAAGATGAAAATGGCCAGGTGTTGCTGGAAAGTGGTGATGTACGGAAGAGGTGGGCGTGGATTTTGATGAGTTATTGAATGTCGAGGATGACAGAGAGGCTGAAAAAAATCATTTCATTGTAGTACTCTATAATACCTCTCCCATCATATGATGCATGTTATGGTAACTTGAAACCGTACGCTAGATTATTTGATTTTTTTTCATTATCATAAGGACCATCCAGAATGATCAATTCAAACAGTACAGATACAGACATTAGTTTGAATCCCCCAGGAAAGGGGTGGACCAGTGTCTGTATGCATTCACAACCATTCTCTTCTCGCGCCAATCCATTGGACGCTTTCTCTTTACCTCCACACTCGCGTATCCTTCCTAAGGCCTGCTTTTTACTATCCATCCACCCAAACTTTGCTCTACTTCTAGGCCCACGTCCACTCACCTCTGCCTTCATCACCCTTTCTACCAATCCATCCTTGCCATGTGCCCAAACCATCTCAGAACACGCGAATCTACTCTGGCCCCTAACTTTTATACCATTTCCGTTCCAATTTCTGTCTCTCTGTCTCCCCCTTCTACATTTCATCCCAAAAACTTTCAACCTATTCTCTCACCCAAGTCTCAGCTCCATATAGCACAGCTGGGACAACTACCCCCATACAACTCTCCCTCTCTTTGCTTCCATCCCCAATGTCTTACATCTCACTACACTCTTCAGTGCACCCAACACTTTACACCCTTCCTTCACTCACAAATTCACTCAAGTTCCCTCTTGGTCAGTCTTCTAGACACAGAAGCCCAGTTACATAAAACAATGGACTTCCTCCAATATCTCTCCATTTAATAGGATATTACTTCCCTTTCATCCACATTAACTAAAAGCTTCTTCTTCTCACACATTATCAAATTCTAAAACTAACCTACACAGCTTCTCCAAATCCGCTACCAGTGAGGTATTGTCTGCCAACAGTATCTGACTCGACTACCAACTAAGCCCATCTGCTACCGAGAGCTCTAAGCTACGACCCAATACACTCACGTTCACCTCAATGACCACTCGATCCATATTGACAATAAACAGCCCGAGAGATATAGATTAGAGTGACAAGGCTTTACAGCACGCTGGAGCCATCATAGTTCTGGCGCCGAATGTCAAACCAGCAAACAGTGCTGCATCTAGTTTTCCGTATTTTCTTCTTTTAATACTTGAGTTAGGTTTACTGCTGCGCTATGTCTATGTCCCTTTACGCAACGAACGTCAATGGTATATACGGGTGCCTCAGGAGGTACAGGAACTCCTAAGGTGTTGAGATCATATGGTCCCAGCACTTCCCCAGTGGCAGTAAGGAGGATTAACACACTATCTACCCTGCTTCAGAGCCCCAAGGATTCGCAGTCAACCCTAAGATGCCAGGGGTATTTGGCCCAACATCTGCTGGGGGGCAGATAAAGAAGACAGCAGACGGGATCATATGCATGAGATCTACACTAGGTGTAAGGAATTTTATGCATGAGAACAGCAAGATAGGAAAGAAAATAAGAAGAATTGTAGATAAAGTTTGCACAAAAGAAAAAGTGTAACTTGGCTGTTATCAGCCACACAAAAGGAGGATAGTTAGGACCAGTGTATTTGTGAGTGCAAACGACTGTAAAGAGAGTTGTTAGGTAGTTTAAGATAAGTTGAAGCAATTTGAACTAAGCTAAGATGTTGAAGAAAATTCGAACTAAGCTAAGATGCAAATGAGGTAAATAGAAGTCAAGCAAATTCGGACCAGGGGAAAAATAAAGAGATAGTGAAAGGTAAAGGAGAGGAGTCCAAAGGAAAATAAGGATGATCATCCCCCCGGTTGAGGCCGCGACTATGTGCAGCGCGTGAACATAATAGATGCCTAAGTGGCCAAGGAGACATTACACAGCCTCGTCTCAGTCCCACTTTTAGTGGGAACCAAGCACTAGCCTTGCTCTCAACTCTGATGCATGCTCTGCAGCCAACATAGAAACTCTGAACCGCTTTCATCAGATTTCTGCCCACTCTACGCAAAGGCGGTAACTTCATAGCACTTCCATGTTGGCCCTTTTGCAGGCATTCTTCAAATCCATGAATGCTCAGAACACATCCTTTCCCTTAGCATCACTGTTAAAAAAAAAAAGATCGGCACACCCTCTACCGCTCCTGCGGCAACACTGTTCCTCCCCAATTGTACCGTCTATTGTCTCTAATCCTTTTGATCAGCATTCTCTTGCATAATTTGATAACAATACATAAACTGATGCCTCTTGAGTTGCAGCTTTCATTTGTATATAACAAACAGATACCTCATGAGTTGCACCATTCATTTCTATATTTTTTGCTCTTATAAAGCAGAACAATGCAAATACTACGCCACTGGGCACCCCGTCCAACCAAAAAATACAGATTCAGTAGTGTCATAATGATGTCCAAACCAGGGGCTTTCCCTGCTTTCATCAGCTCTACTGCCTCCTACACCTCTTCCTTGGTAATGTCCACGTCATGCCCTTTTCCTAAAATCGGCATCCGTGCACCACCCACCATGCACAGCAATGATGTCGGCCTCTCTGACCTCTTTGACGTTCAACTCATCTAAATGCTTGGTCGACCGTTTCTGTGCATTACCACTTTTCAACAACTAGCAATTTTTGTCTTTCACCACCTCCTCCTTCCCAGTCTCTCCTTTTCTCACCCTCTTCACCTCTTTCCAGAAGAACAACTTCAAGTTTTCCAAAAACTTCTGCCCCACTTGACATCAGCATTTCTCTTTGAATTCCCCACCAACGTTCTCTGTTCATAGTTGTTACAGGCCTCCACAGACCATGCTTACAACCGCTCCTCAAAGGCTCATCGTTCAACCACTCACACCCGCCCCCACGGCACATACCACACATATTATTTCACACATCGCTCCGGCCTTGTCTTCATCTGCTGTGAAATTCCACTCTCAACATGTGTTATGACTCCACAGCTCTGCTTTCTAGATTCAATTCACTCGCCTTCATCTCCCTGAACATCTCTCCGGTCCTGCCCTCATCTGTTGTCAAATTCCACTCAACGTGTGTTATGACTCAACAGCTCTGCTTTCTACTCAATTCACTTGCCTTAACTACCTCTCTTCCTCCTCCCACTCTTTTGTTCCCATTCCACCTCTGCTCCACTCTTTGTAGCCGGATGCGTAGCAAGCAGTAATCTTCAGGTCTAATACATCAATTGCAGGCTGGTATATATATTCACCTACTACAGCAAACAACTTTCTTTTACGTGCAATAGAGGGTCTAAATTCCACACTGTCTCTTTGCATTACCTTTATTTGATTACTTATATTGTTAATTATATAATTAGTGTTGTTAATCACTTACTGTTATGATAAGTGTTACAAAAAATGAATGAGATATTCTTTTAATAAGCTAGAACCTGCAGTAGCTATACTGGTATAATTGAGTGTTGTAAGAGATTGTCTTGACCAGTGCCTTTAATGTGAGCATTATTTATATTATTGTCATACAGTATATCCTGGAAATACGGATTGTTCTAAAAACCATTTACTGATTATTCTTTAAAAACGTCAACTGATTGTTCTAGATAAATATTTCTAGCAAGTAATTGTTATTATATGAAATTGACTTTGTTAGAAGTACCCTGAAAACCATTTTGCTGGGTGTTTTAGATAATCCTTTTCTACTGGTAATTGTTAATAATTACATGGATACTTGGATGGTCTTTGCTTTACAGAGCGGGTTGCAGAGTCCTCGCTGCAACCCGCTGTGTAAAGCACCTGACCCACAGCTGCGGGGACATTCTCCATTCCTGCAGTGGCATCAGCATTTGCATGTTGCTGCAACATTCGCCAGTAAGATCGTAGTTCATTAATGCGGTGGAGTAGAGCATTGTCTCTACAGTGAGGGTATCCATTCACTAGGGGTTCATCAGTAACACAGCTGAGGTACTTGTCCAATCGGGTTTTGAACCGGAAAATGTTTGCTGTGGCTGACAATTGCAACTCACGTTTTATTTCACGCCATATCCAGTGGCATTTGATTGAATAGCTGACGTGCCCAGCAAGTGAAACTTTTAAATGCTATGGTTTGCATCTTTTCACCGCCTGTCTGCTCTGGCACTTCAAAATAGCACATTCTGCCAATCCTTGCCTGATTTCTCTTTGTCCTTTTGTGGCAATTTTTTCATTTACATTAATCGTGTAGCCCTCCAAAATTTTCCAAACATTAATGATCAGTCAGTGACCAATATTGAGGAGAATAAAAAGATGTTCTGGAAAGAGATTATGAGAGTGGGAAACAAGAGACTGGAAAGGAGGAAGCAGTGAAAGATGAAATCGGCTAGTTGTTGATGGAAAGTGATGACATAAGGAAAAGGTGGGTCGAGTATTTTGATGAATTGTTGAAGGTTGAGGATGACAGAGAGGCTGACATTGTTGCTGTGGGTGGTGGTGCGCGGATGCCGGTTTTTGGAGAGACCTGTTGCAGACATTACTAGGGAAGAGGTGCAGGAGGTAGTGGAGGTGATGAAAGCAGGGAAAGCCCCTGGTTTGGATTGCATTGCGACTCAGTGCCTGAAAAAGAGCAGAATAACGATTGTCAAATGGTTGGTGAGGCTACTTCGCATTTGTTTTGTGGAGGGCGTGGTACCGATTGAGTGGGGCAGGCAAAAAATATATAAAGGAATTCTGCAACTCAAGAGGTATCAGTTTGTTGTTGTGTGGTCAGAAAGTTGTATGGGAGAGTGCTGATCAAAAGGATTAGAGAATGTACAGATTGCGTAAATTGGGGAGGAACAATGTGGCTTCAGGAGTGGTAGAGGGTGTGCCGATCAGATTTTTGCAATGAAACAGGTCTGTGAGAAGTACCTTGCAAAAGGGAAAGGATGTGCTCTGGGCCTTCATGGATCTGGAAAAGGCATATGACAGGATTGACAGGGAAGCGCTGTAGAGGGTGCTGCATTTGTATAGAGTGAGCGAAAAGCTGTTGAAAGCGGTGCAGAGTTTCTATCTTGCCAGCCGAGCATGTGTCAGAGTGGGAAGCAAGGTGAGCGATTGGTTCACAGTGAAAATGGGTCTGAGACAAGGCAGCGTGATGCCTCCCTGGCTGTTCAATCTCTATATGGACGGAGTGGTCTGGGAGGTGAACCCAATTGGGCTGGGTCAGGGTTTGGAGCTGTTGGAAGTGATTGGGTGGAGTTGGCAGTTGAGTTAGTTGCAGTTCGCAGATGATTCAGCCCTGGTTGCAGATTCAGGGGAGAAGCTATGTAGGCTAGTGTCTGAGTTTGGTAGAGTGTGTGAGAGGAGGAAGCTTCGAGTGAACGTGGGTAAGAGTAAAGTTATGAGATGCTCGAGGACTGTCAATGCGAGCAAAATTAGTGTCACCCTAAATGGTGAGCTCTTGGAGGAAGTTCAGTGTTTTAAGTATCTGGGCTCCCATGTGGAGAAAACTGAACAAGTGGAAACTGAAGTGAAGGCACGAGTGAAGGAGGGATGTAAAGTGTTGGGTGCAATGAAGAGCGTAATGAGCTGCAGAACGTTGGGGATGGAAGCAACGAGAGGGCTGTGTGAGGGTGTCGTTGTGCCAACTATGCTGTACGGAGCTGAGACTTGGGGGTGAGAGCAGAGAAGAGAGAAGAAGGTTGAATGTTTTCGAGAATAAATGTTTGAGGAGCATGGCTGGAATATCGCTGAGAGACAGGTTCACTAATGACGTGGTTCGAATCAGAACGAGATGGTGAAGAGGTTAGAGGACAGAGTTGATTCGCGTGTTCCGAAATGGTTCGGACACATGGTAAGGATGGATGAAGGGAGATTGGTGAAAAGGGTGTTGCAGGCAGAGGCGAGTGGACGAAGGCCTAGAGGGAGACCAAAGTTTGGCTGAATGGATGGTGTGAAGCAGGCGTTAGGAAAGAAGAGTTGGCAGTGAGGAGGTAGCGAGAGAGCATGTCCTGGATAGGCCTGAGTGGAGAATGATTGTGAACGGATGAATTTTGACGTTGCCCTGATGTGCTTTCCCGCCTTAAACATATTGTTGAGAGACGGGATGGTCGTGTGGGGGGGGGTCATTATGACTTGGCAGGAGTAAATCAGTCACGCTGTCGGGCCCTGCAGCCGACACTGACCTCAAACCGCACTCATAACCCGGAGGGTGTGTTGCGGGATTACCGGGCGGACCCTTTTGCGCAAGAGGGCCAAGGTGTGTGGGTATATGAGAGTGTGAGGTGCGCCTTGCCGTCGGCAAACCCCCTTGCTGGGGGATTTCGGCCTAGTATCTGTATCTGTTATGATCATGAACCTTTCAAAACATCTTTGGATTGAGTAGAGCTTCAGAGTATTCAAAATTTCGTAATAATACAGTCCCTAAATTTCTCTAATTTTAGAAATGAAGCTTCTTTCAACTGCTTCAAGTCTTTCCAGAACAATCTGTTTTGTAGGATCCAGAGGGGAGAACAATAGTCCTTAACTGGTTGGATTAGTCGTTTCCAAAGAGTCAGCAGCATTGTGCTTTTATCTCAAGACAAAAAGGTTCTCATGGCCCAGGAACACAATTTTCTGCCACTAGCCAGTACCTTTAGGTCAATTTTTTTTTCCACATCTTAGTAATTCAAATTTGGATTCATTGAATTGCATGTTGTTTTTGCACGTAAACTTGAAAATTTCTTTCAAATCGACTAGAACATTCTATACATCTCTTGCATCCTTTGCTGTACCTGTTACTCTGGTATTGTCTGCAAAGCAGGAGACATGAATGTGGACAGTTTTTGCTCTGGTCATTTGCAATTACTAAGAAAAGCAGAGGGCCCAGCACAGTGCCTTGTGGGACCCCACGAAGGACTTCCACTGGTGCAGAGATTTCACCCTTTGATAACACACATCAGGTTCTGCCTTTGTGAAACGTTTCTATGCATTCATGAACATTTTCTTGGATACCAGCATTATGGAATTTAGATAACAGTATGCCGTGGATCTACTTTGTCATAGGCATTGGCAAAATCGAGATTGATCACATCTACGTTTGATCCATTACATAATGCAATGATTATTTCATCTTAATGCTCTAGTAGTTGGGACAATGTTCTCCTTCACTTCTGAAACCATGTTGCTTGAGTTGAACATTCATTTTTCAAAGGAAATTTACTATCCGTCCCTTCATCACTTTTTCAAATATTTTGACGCCTTGAAGCAGAGGCGCTAGAATCTTGCTACCGTATCCACCGCGTGTCGTAGAAGGCGACTAAAAGGGCACCCCGTAGCCGGGAGTACAATCGTGCTGCCGTAACCCCTGCGTGTCGTAAGCCGCGACTAAAAGGGGCGGTGCGAAGGGGCTGAGAATTCCTTTCTTAGTAAAACCCTTCCTCGAAGATGGCAAAATGAGCGGGGGGAGGAGACGCTCACGCCTCTCCGAACCCTACTATCAGGGTTGCTGAATGTGCGTGGCTTAGTACGAATGATGTAAAGAGGAGAGAGATTGGCGAGATGTTTGTGAGGAGGATGTTTGATGTGTTGACGCTACGTGAGACGAAATTAAAAGGTAAGGGAGAATGTGAGTTTGGTGTGTAAGTTGAAGAAAATCTGGTGTGGATCAAGGTTGGGCACGAAAAGGTGTGGTTTTGATGTTGAGTAATCAGTTGGCTAATAGTGTTACCAAGTGGAAGGCAGTGTCCCCATGATTGATGAGGGTGAAAGTTAAGTTAGGCAAAGAAAGACGGGTATTAGTGAGTGCATATGGTCCAGGTAGCAAGAAGAATGAGAAGGAGAGAGAGCAATGCTGGACTGACCTGAGCGAGTGTATTGAGGGTTTTGGAGGTCAATTCAATTTAGTTGTACTGGGTGACCTTAATGCAAGAGTTGGAGATACAGTATAGGAAAATGTGATAGTAAGGTACTGCGTTCCCGGTAGAAATGACAGTGGAGAAAACCTAATAGGTCTGTGAATGGAGCAGAAACTGGTGGATGGGAACAATTTGTTCAAGAAGCGAGATATCCACTAGTACACATGGGTAAGGATGGCCCGTGGTGCAGTGGTGGAGAGTGCTGATGGATTTTGTGCTGATATCGAGGAGAGTGGTGGGGAGGCTATCATTTATAGCGTGGTCCGTTGTCAACTTTGCTACTTAGGCCACCTTGATAGTTGGTGAGCATAGATTTATGAAAACATGCATGAAAAAAAACAACAAAAAGAGGAGTAATAAAAAAAAAATGGGAAAAGTTGTCAGGAGAAGTAGAGAGATAAATTAATGCAGTTTCAACATAACTAACGAGGTAAAAGGAGTTAACAAGGCGAAAACATAAACAGGCAGAAAAGGGTAGAAAAGGAGAGAAAGTGAAGAGTGAAATGTAAAAGGGTCCGAAAGGAAAGTAGGGTGTTCACCCCCCGGTTGGATCGTGACCGTGTGAACCAGTAGCTTCAAGGGAGCACCACTCGCCTAGAAATCTCCACAAAATTTGTCAGCCCCCTCTCGACCACTGCAGCATGGGTCCTCCTTACCCATGAGTACCTGTGGATATCTTGATTCTTAAATAATGTTTTGCACCAGCAGCTCCTGCTTCATGCACAGAATTTTTCTTAAATAATATGTTTTGTACCAGTAGCTCATGCTCTATGCACAGACTTACCAGGTTTTCTACACAGTAATTTCTACCCGGAACACCATACCTCCCCATCACACTCTCAAGGTCAGCCAGTACAACCATATTGAATCGACTTCCAAAAGTTCAACACATTCACTAAGGTCAGTCCAAAATTGCTCCCTCTTCTCCTCACTCCACTCGCGACCAGGTCTGTAAGCACTCACAAACGTCCATCTTCAAATGCCTAACTTAACTTTCACCCACATCAATCTTGAAGTCACCAGCTCCCACTCGGTAACGATGCTAGCCAACCAATCACTCAATATCAGCGCCACAACTCCTTGTGCCTAACTTTCCACCACACCCAACATTCTTCCACTTACCACACTTGACTAGATTCACCCGAACCTTTAACTTCATCCCACTCAGCGCCAATGCATCAAACTTTTCCCGCACCAACATCTTGCCTCTCTCTCCTCTTTGCTTCATTTGCACTGCAACAGCATTTTCAACAATCCTGACATAGGGTTTGAAGAGTCTTGAGCCTCTCTTCTCACCTTTGGGAGAGGAGTTTCCAGAGGAAGGGATTCCTACTCCCTTGCTCCTCCTCATATAGTCACCTTCTACGATATTGCAGGAGTCAGGGTAGCGCAATTATTGATCCCCCACTACAAGGTAACTTCATGAAATTGCAGTATTTGACAATGCCTTCACAATAATCTAACAAAGGCATGACAATCGTTCAATCCAGTCATCGAGGGCAGAAAGCTCGAAACTCACCATCTTAATGTTGGCGTGCAGGGTCGCGAGGTCTGAAGTGACCAGGATTGAGCCATCCGCCTGTTCAATGACTGCCAAGATATCATTGCTGGCCCCACCAAAGCTGCCAGCAAAGGAGCAAGGACCTTCGCCATTCTGTACCAGCTGGAAAGGTGAAGACACTCCTCTGATGCTCTGCTCCTCACTCACGTAGCAAACTTGATAGAACTCGGCCGCGTCGCAGGGCAGGCTTGCCTCTGGACAAGACAAAGAGAGTTGGTGATGACAGACAGGACGGCCAGCTTCTGAATAACGAAGCATGATTCCATAGAACAAAAAAAGATACTGAACAAATTCATTTGGCAGTTAGTAGCATTGAATAGCAGGCCATATAATTTTCGGGTCAAACTGGCCTTGTCCACTCAACGAATGTTGGAGCCTTGAACATTAAAGAGAGCATCATTCCATTAATAGCTCTAGGTTTAATTTGAATTGCTCATGATCAAAAAATTGCATCTGTGAAAAAAAAACAAGCAATGGATGGATGAGGTCAAAAACTACACTGATAATCCAAATTCGAAACATTTGCACACTTCCATCCCTCCATGTAATGCTGTTATGCCCTTATGTATAGCAAAACGAATGTTGTGGGTTCATATCAGCAAAGAAATTATAATATTTTGTGCATCTCTCTCACTTTCCTTGTGATCAACAACACGTTTTTGTCACCTCATCAACAACATTAATTATATATATATATACATATATACATATACATATATACATATACATATATACATATACATATATACATACATATATACATACATATATATATACATATATATATATATACATATATATATACATATATATATATATACATATATACATATATACTTATATACATATATACATATACACATTTACACATTTACACATATACACATATACACTTATATACATATATACATATACACATATACACATATACACATTTACACATTTACACATATACATATATACATATATACATATA